>JAHPZR010004718.1:52500-62953 GCA_019787425.1 Platygyra sinensis
GAAACTACTTGCAGGTCCGTTCGTCCAGGGCTTTATTTGGCCTATGTGTAGGTATGTGCAGCCCCAAAGGGGATAGTTTTTTAGCCGTTTTGGTCTTAAATAGGGTACGGTTATTGTGCTCTAGTTTAAAACGTAAGATTTTTTAGGAGGTACTTTTTCGTCAGTTCCATAAGATCGTCAGCAATAGCCCTTCACAATGCCTTTAAGTTCGGTCTGAACTAGGGAACTGATTACAAAGGAGGTATGATACCGGGTGTCTTAACTTGAGTTCGGTCAGGTCATTGCCTGTTTTCAAACCGTGAAGGACTAGGTACGAGTCTGCAAATTTATGGGATTAACAACTATTGATCCAAATAGTCATAAAGTGCAGACCAAGTTTTACAAAATCCACAAGTTTAGTGTACATAGACCCAATAGTAAGCAAGATACAGCCATTTGAAAACGTCAAAATTTTCAAAGAAATGTATGGCCAATTGGCCATCCGGACGCTGTCCGAACACAGCGTCCGGATGGCCATACATTGTTAATTTTGACGTTTTTTTCAGTCACAACTAGCCTGATTAACACCAAACTTAGGGATTTTGTAAAAATCTCGGTGTGCTCTTTCTGACTATGTGGATCAATAGTTGCTAATCCCATAATTTACCGACTCGTACCTAGTCCTTCACGGTTTGAAAACAGGCAATACATGTAAATAGGGTTAGGAAAATCGCAGTTGAACTTAAATATCTTTCTGGGAGTCATAATTCCCGGGTATTGCCAGTAAATGGTGAAACATATCGTCCCTTCCTCACTTCTATGACAAGCATTAATGTTCTTTAATTTCTTCTCGAAATAACAAAACGCAAAGCCTTACTTAAGGACGTTCGCGCGAAAATTTTCCTGTCGATAGAATTTTTTTTAATTTTTACTGCAGGCAGATAATGAGTTACTTGTGCCAGAAATAAACCTCGTTCCCAGGGCCTTTTCCCTGGCTTGAGGTGGGAAAAGACCCTGGGAACGAGGTTGGCCAGAAATGGGGTCACCGTATTGGTTTGAGAGATAAAGCGTGTGGTAAACTATACTGATTTCGAAAAATTGTCCCATATAATTGAACACGGTCTAGAGGGGTTTATTAGTTAAAAATATGGAAGATGAGTCAACGGGGGCAAACGATCTTAGTCATATTTTGTAGAGGTGGGTCTGTTGCGTAAATAATTTCAAATGTTACTAACATTTTCACAAAATTTAACCCTTAAAGAGGCATTGGAAACTGCCGCGCAGATGCACGAAGAGCTAATAACAACGGAATTCGATGGTGCATTTTGCCAAAAATTCAAACTCCTAGTCGATAGATTTTCTTCATTTTTTCCCTAAACGTAGAAAATCAGTAGAAAAAAATGATGCACCGAAAGAAAAGTTGGGGTCACCGAACGTCCAAGATCGTTAAATACAGGCGAAGCTCTAGCAATGGCCATCTGCCCTATCATTTGTCTATTTTATGACTTAGCGCGCGTGCTAATGCATGACGTGGCATGTGAATTTGCGTGCGCAGTAAGGATGCCCAGAAACAATCCACCGTAAGGAAAAAGATGGCGGCTGTACATTTTACCACAATACCTTGCGAGCCAAACTAAGCCCACTGGGCATATAGAAATATATGGTTTAACGGCAGTCGTTCCTACACCAACAGCAATGCTCTTGTAGTTTGAATGACTTACAATTTTTCTTTGTGTTTTTATACTGAATTACGCTCTTTTAAAGTTTTCGCGCGCAAAGCATTATAGGTAAATGTACCAGTCGCCATCTTTTTCCTTACGGTGGATTTACGATTAGCGCGAACGTCCTTAATGGAATCGGCTAAACCAGGATTTGCATTTATTTCTTTCCCTTACTCCCTCAATTCCCTCAGGATTATCATCAGACAAAAAAGTTAATTTTTTAATTAATTTTTGGGTTTTGGCTTCTCAAAATCTTATTGTTTTTTGAAGGAGTTCTTATACAGGTGTTTTAAGCAAGGTCCGAATTAAATGGTGACTGATCACGTAGGGGCCAAACCACCCCCCAAATGTTTTATGAAAGCTATATTTGCTTCTTTTATATATTTCTAAACCACGTTTAACAAATGAGCTTTGATTGTTGACCAGTTCATTTTAATTTGGAAATTGTGTCAAAATGTCAGATTACGACGTCATAATTGATGACGTCACGATAACTTGTTTTAAGTTTTTTAAAATCTCATAGTGAACGTTATGTCGCTGGAAAGGCCTTGACTTGAGGAGTAAAATACCGAAAACCGTTATTTGCCATTTTTCGAGTTATGGTAAATTAAATATTTTCTTTTCTGGGCCCCCCTCCCCTATCCCCGAATCTGCTTAACCATAAGACGAAGACGGCAAAAAGTAAATACTCTAGGACGTAATTAATCAATAATTTTTCAGCCATGTATATTTTTTGATGTTTGTAATTTTTAGTTATTTGGAAATTGTTGTCGATATACTATTTATTGTATAAGACTCTAAATAAACATGTCTGCCTGTCTGTCTACTGTCCATCTAAAGTCCCAATCTCTCATTTATTTTCTACCGTTCTTTTTTTTCTAGGAAGGCTAATAATTAAGTCAAATAGAAAGCTTGATGTTGTCAAAATTCGTATGGTTTTAGATTTTTAATGTTTGGCTTTACTAAGATGATATTAACAGTTAGAAAACTGGTGAAAATTTTTAGTCTCATTTTCTTCTTTTATTCTTGCTATGGTCATGTCTGTTACATCACACATGCAGCATAGCTGCATTTGCTAGAACAAAATTACGGTTGAATTTGGGGATTTTTCTCAAAGAGATGGACCTCACAGTTTTGCAGAGGTATTTTTCAAAATGAAAAATGCCATTATCTCAACTAATTTTCGTGATATTGACCTAATTTTTTTCAGGTTTCAACTCCCCTTGATGTGCTCTTTCGAACATGTTATAGAAACATGCATATTAAAACTTCAAAAGTGGCAAAGAGCATGACATCATCATTGTGACATCACACATTTGACATGTACTGACACTTTTCATGCAAAAATAATTTATTAGCAATTTGTCTTCTCCTCATGCATCTACCAAGTTTAGTGAAGAAAGAGTCAATACTTTCGAAGTAATGCAAAATAATGTGAAATACCCAAGAAATCATGAAACATTTGGGGGGTGGTTTGACCCCTATGTGGATACACTTTCGTTTTGATACTGGATTTGTATGAGAAATGATCAGTTCAGGAAATCGCAGTTTGTGTCACTCATCTTACCAGGCATTGTAAGGGTTGTCGTCCAGTGCTGGTCTGTAACCTGGTGTCCGTGGATATTTAACTGGCAGCTTAGGGTCTAATAACTCGTACAGCCGCTGATAGGTATCAGCCAAAGTGCTAGAAATAGCCTCTGGAAATTAATGTAAACAGTAATAAGTGTTTGCCACGTGAAGAGTGACAATGAAAACGAATGGCCCAGTCTCACAAAATTAGCTTGCAATAGCTCAGTATGAACAATTATTTACAATGCTACAGAATGACACAAAACAGGTTAGACTGTTGATAAGGTTAAGGCCTCACAGTATACAAGATGAGTGGCCCATCAGGCCGGCACTAATAAATCTCAGGTTTCAGTAGCATGAAGTGACTGGGAGTATCTCTACTCAGCCCACTTAACATAGGTATACCCACCCTCCAGCATTAATTTCACCGGTACCCATTTATACACCTGGATGGAAGGAGGCACTGTGAGAGTAAAGTGCCTTGCAGAAGAACACAACATAACGTCACTGGCCAGGGCTCGAACTAGGACCCCTAGCACTCAATCCAAAGTTGACCACTGATCATGAGGCGGTCATAATAAATGCGCCTCCACAAAATGCTCATTATTTGTAAAAATACAGTTACTTATCAGTGTGTTAATTGGAGCAACTTTAATTTGCTCAACGTACTTTGGTACTCTTGTAGTTCAGTTTCTTCCATATCTAGTCCCAAGCCTATTGCTATTTCTTTTAAACGGGATAAACTTGGCTCACGAACTGCTTGCTCCTTATACATTGCGTGACCTAAAAAAAACAAAAATAATTATAAGAAAGTCAGCAACAATGAAATACGAAAACAAGGACTGCCGTGACTAACTATTCCTTCTAATTTTAGGTTACGTTCCGGAACAGGCAGGGGCAATTCCTTGAAATTCATTTCGAACTAGGCAGCTGACTTCAAAGCATATTGCTGATTTCATACCATGAAGGACTGGGTACAAGTCTGTAAATTATGGGTCCATCATCGGACAGTGTCTGGATAGCCATACATTTCTTTGTAAATTTTGACATTTTCCAATAACTATATCTTGCTTACTATTGGGTCTATTTAGTTACACAAAGCTTGGGGATTTTGTAAAGCTAGCAGGTCTGCACTTTATGAGTATGTGGATCAATAGTTGCTAATCCCATAATTTACGGGTGTCTTAAAAACTAAAGACCTAAGACCTAAGATCTAAGACCTAAGATCTAAGACCTAAGACCTAAGACCCCCTCTGAATCTCAAATTTAAAACTACCTAAGACCCCCTCTGAATCTCAAAACCTAAGACCTAAGACCCCCTCTGAATCTCAAAAACTAAGACCTAAGACCCCCTCCAAAACTCAAAAACTTAGACCTAAGACCCCCTCCGAATCTCAAAAACTAAGACCTAAGACCCCCTTTGAATTTTGAGACCTAAGACCCCCTCCGAAACTCAAAAACTATACTGAAGGAAGAGCTCCAACATGTAAATTACGTATGAAGGAATCAATGGGAGGAGACATTTTTCAAGGGAGAGGGGGTGGGGTAACCTTAATATTATCATTATGTGAGGGGAGGTTGAAATAATTTTTTTCTTAATGGTAGGGGGGGGGGGGGGGGTATGACTTAGTTTTGGGGCACATTTCACCCATTTCCCAAACCCCTCCCCTCCGGTAATTATTGCACAGTCCCTAAAATGTTTTATCATGGATGTTCAGAACAGTCCCTAAAATGTTTTATCGTGGATGTTCAGACCATCAGGATTTAAATTCTTTTTTGGAAGGAGGGGGAGATAAGGGTAGGATGGCTGATTTTCTTCAAAATTATCTTGGGATTCTTGGCACTCTTTTGCCACATTCTAGGCCCACATGAAACTAACATCTAACCACATTTGACAGAAATTTAAAAGAAAATGTTAAAATGGAACATTGAAGAGAATCAACCTTTTGACCCTGGCTCAAAATTTTAACTTGAACTAATAAACTTAAAACAACACATGTAGAAAAATGTTTTTCAGGAGTTTATGACCCGCAGCTAGGGATGACCCGAATGACGATAGCCCATGGCGATACTTCACCTCGTTCGACATATCAATAGGCCATTTTACAGTTGTGTGCTTAGTTACCTGGCCATGACTACAAGCAAGGCTGGAGGTGACCTTGGTTCGCTACAGACCCCCCCGGCCGAGAATTTTGAACCCTGACCCTATTTAAAGATTAAGAAAGCGAAAACTGATACCCTTTGTAAGGCTCAAACATTCATTTAGTTGGGCATTTTCACACTCCAGCATTAGATAATACAATTTAGCTACCCTATCTAGCAACGGACCACACCAGGAACACAGCAACAAAAGGGTAAAAAAAGGTACCCTATTTAAGGACCGAGAACCTCAAAAACCATACCCTATTCTGCAGTACCTACCTATATAGCCCATATATGGGAGTGCCCCCCCCCCCCCCCCCCCCTCCAGGTTCAGACCTCTCTGCTTTTCTCATGTAAATGTCAACTAGTTAGCATTAGAACAACTTGATTAGCACAATAAAAGCGGTGAGGTCTGTATCAAAACAAGGTCAACTACAGCCTCGCTGTCATTTAGAGGCCAGCTGAATGGTCTATTGCTGCGCCCATGTACTGTAAGCCGCAGACACGCATTGTCGTTGTACAACTTGTGTCGTGTGTGCTTGAAAAGCACGTCACCGAGCCCAAGCCGGTGAATGAACGGAAGAGCAATATATCCAATACTAAGGCCACTTCTCTTAAACATGGCTCCGAGGCTTTTTAGGACAAGATTATACATATGCATTAATGCTGATTTTTGGTATCCGCAAGTCTCTTTTGGGAATTGAGCGACAAAAGAACCTGAAAAACAAAATGCAATTTTGACTTGAAAGCCTCGGAGACATGTTAAAATATTGAGATATTAAACGTATGTATGTAAGTGGCCTATTTGTGACGTTGAGATATGGGTGACAAAAGTTGATATTACAAACAACATAATTATTTTACCGTTCTCTCTGTTGCCGATGTGATCGTCGAGTGTGTGATTTTCTTCTCCGGATTACTTTTTCATCGCCACGTCAGTCTAAGGGAGATCTGAATGGGGTCTGCTCCTGAGCGAGAGAAAGGCTGGCTAGGAAACCTGCGAAGGATACGGTAGCCTCCTCTCCTAGGTAGACACTCTTTTGGCTGCGAGTCGCAATACTTCCTCGATGTGACGTAGATTGCGTGACCAGACTATCATCCATCATTCCCCTGGTCGCTCAGACCAAAGTCACGCAACGATGCTGTTCAGGAGTTCGAGTTATATATTAAACTAGTAATAGTTATCACTAAAGCTGCCCCCGCTTTCTTATATTTCTGCTCATTGAAACAATAATATTGAACGTTATTGTTCTGGTCAGATACTAAAAAAAAAAAACAGTTGTCTTGATATGAACTCTTTTTTATATAAGAATATATTTTGACGCGACATGTTGGCCTCGCTACGAAAAGTGGTGTCCAGAGTATGGAGCGCCATCTGTAGCAAAATTACTTTTCGACATATTACGACATATTACGACACATGCATGTGTCGAAAAGACATGAAACAGGTCGAAATAGGTCGAAATGGGTCGAAATAAGTAATGTGATATCATCATGTCATGTAATACTATCTCGAAATAAGTTGGTTGTCATGGCTATACCATGTAATGCGAAGCCAGTAAGGACTTATATCATGTAATGTGATGCGGCTTGTGACGTTCGAAACCTTAGTAACCCCTTTGTTGTTAAGGACGGAAGCTGTTCTCGTACACGAAGCTTATTTACCCCAGTTCCTCTCGGCTCGATACCGTTCCGCCATATTTTGATCGTCTCGCTCCTCGCCCGATCGTCTTCTCGTGGAAGTTTCCATTCAAGCTCACAGTTCGCTCGATAAGTTTCTTACTGCTTTATATATACATTTGGTTCTTTAGATTTATTACATCTATTCAGTAGTATCTCGTTGTTGTCGACTGCAGCTCCATATCGATCTGTTGCTCTCGCACGTGCTTGATCGTTGCTGCCCTCAATCATTCTCTTTTCGTTTCATTTTTTTTTGTCTATCTTTTCGCTAAATTTTTTTCCGTAATTTGTAACTCCCAATTATTCGATTGAATCATGTCTGGATATTCTGCTGAATTGTTTGTGGAAAATGTGGACCAAGAGTTTCTTTGCGGTATCTGGTGAGTGAATGTATTCCTGCATTTTTTGCAGCAATGTTTGAATTCACTGCCCACCCTGCATGGAATGGTTTCAATGACGTTACAATCCTCTGACAGTCCTAGTCTTGCATACAGAGGCCTTTTTTTGCGTGGGCGGTCTGTTGTACAATTACAGACCACGTGATATGCCCTAGGGAATTGTTCTCGTTACATTCGTCTAAAAATTATTTATTCACATACACGCAGCTATTTGAACATTTTAAAGAATGATTTCTCAAGAGTATCATCACATTGTCCGAAATGGGGAAACAATCCGCCCAAGCTAAAAATGTCTATTTAACAATTATCCACCGAAGGTGAAGTGAATATTGTTAATATTCACTGAGCATGAGGGGAATAATTGTTCAGTTCAGGATAATTTCAGACTTGAACAATAGAGATTAACGGATTAAAAGATAAAAAGAGCAACACAATTGTTTGTTTGCATACACATATGTAGCCGTTGAGTTTTAATATTAAGTTTACATGTACATCGATTGTGAATCAGTTTACTCCTCGAGTTCAGCAGTAAAACAGGCAAGCGAAACATTACCAAAAAAATTAATCTGGTACCTTTGGTACAAGAAACACAATCTGATGAAGTCAATGATGTTCAAACATAAGTTTTTTTTGTTTTGTTTTGTTTCTAGCTTATGCTCAAAAAAGTACATGTGAATTCGTACTTGTTAACACTGGGCTTCCGCCCGCCAGTGCTTTAAAAGGTAATTCCCCTGAAATAAAACTGACAATAGATTTTCGTTCAAACTTTGCCCACTGAATATTTATCATATGAGAACTTCAATTTTGAAATAAAAAAGGGGGGTGCCCATACTCATTAAGGAGCACTGGGGCATTGAAAATGACCCATTTTGGCATTAGTTAATGCTTATTACAAGAACACATTCCCGGTAATAATTGTAAATTTTTGTGACCGAGACTCATGAAAACATGCATTAAACTGGAGTCAATGCATTGTATCGGACACAAATAAACTTTTTAAGTTTGATTTAGACAGAAAGCTCAATTCTTGATTAAAATTTCAACCAAATTTCTTGACATGGTTACCATAGGGCAAAATAGAAAAGATAACAGTTTACTTGCTATTTTCGTTATTTACTCAATTTTCAGCAATAGGAATCAGATCAGTCTTTCCTCAAGCAAAGTTTATGATAAGTTGATTACAATGACTGAAAAAAAAGCTGGGGTGCCCGTGCTCGTTGGTGAGCTATAGCCATTCTCCAACTGACAGCGCTCAATATCAAGGCAAATCTGCCATGTTTTCAATATGTGCGTGCACGCGGGCGTGCTAAATGACGCCATAAATTATGCGCAGAAAGGATGCGCAGTGCAATTGTGAGGAATAACCTTAAGTAGCTCATCACTATTCAAACGTGACACAAACAGACACAACAGAGTTCTTAGTAATTAATCAAAGTTAACTCGAGCGCAATAAATTTGTTTTAATAACATACTGCTTCATTTTAAAAGCAAAACACGGATGATAGACGAGCCCAATATAATGGAAACAAAATTGCTGTAGCATGTCTAATTAAACTGTCAGTAACACTGTTGCCAAATCTTGACTGAAAGTAAAGAAACACGATCTGATGAAGTCAATGATGCTAAAACATAAGATTTTCAGAATTTATTTCTCAAGTTCCGCTGTAGTTTCACGGATGAAGAAGGACATATATTTCCAAACCTGTAAAAACAGCTCATCGGTACTCAAGCGTAAAGCTGATGTATTTGAATGTGTGATACAGTTTGAAAGAGTCTTTGTAAGCAATAACTAAGATTTCTTTTGTTAATGTTTCTCGGAAAACTATTTTCCTCATCAGAGTTTGATGATACAACTCTTATAATTTTAGAGAAGGAATGTCTAGTTGACGGCAGATCTATCGTTCTATTTCTGGAGGAGTTTGTATCTATATCTTTACTGTTTATTCCATGTATTCCGTCACAAATCTAGAACAAATCTTAGAATTCGAACCAATTATCGATAAACAACATTACCTACGTATCGAGAAAGGTTCGTCAAATGGCATAAATACACTAACTCGATGTTTTTTATGTTATGCATTATTATCATGATGGTCTATAGACTCTCTGTAGTCCTCAGGGCTGTGTTTTAAATAGCTTTGCTTTGTTCCTCGTAATGTTTTGTAAGCGAGAACCACGCCCCTCGAAAACTATTAGTGACTAAATGTCAATTTATTCCCTGACAACTGGTTCCTGTTTAATTGCGGCTTTCTTTGAGACTTCTGATTGCCAACGAGAAAGACTCTACAGACTATTTTTCGTTGACGTCAAGCGGCGGCTGCATCTGTAGTGTCCACACACTCCAGTTCTTCTCGGTCTCAGTGTGAATTTCTCACTGTATTGCTGCTGGGTCCTGTTGTCTCTGTTTCTCTAACATTGGATGTGAATGCAGGTTTGTTTTTTTCAGTTTTTTAAAATGTAATGCTTCAAACCCATTGCAGTTTGGAAATATTTGGAAACTTGTTTGTTGCCTCGAAGAGTTTCTTTTTGGGAAACATTGACATAACGGTCATAAGGCAACACTACTTGCCCATTGCTCTAAACGTAAAACTTTTCCACGGAGAGAACAAAACTGCTGTATGATTCAAAGCCTGTGATCGATCACTTATGAGTGCAGTTCCAAACGGTCTGAATCTTTTATATCTGTTCTGAGACTGATATATTCTTTAGAGTGAAAAAAGAAATGGACAGTAACCGATAACTTTTGATCTGTAATCTAGCGGCTTTTATAGTTGTTGGTCAAGATCCGAGCAAATGTACGTGAAGACAGACCAGTTCACACTGAAAGAGAGTGTCATTTGTTAGTAATAATTTTTTCCTTGCCACCAATCATTGACTCTCGTGTTTGTTAACTGGCATCGAAATCAGGGTGACCAACACCGCTGAGCATAGAACGAGCTATTTCTCAAAATTCTTCTCCTTTAC
>JAHPZR010004719.1:2500-5000 GCA_019787425.1 Platygyra sinensis
CTTGCAACCGAAGAGTCCTTGCCGATATTGACAAACCACAACGGGGCAAGAAACATTCAATGGGGCAAACTTGTGGCTGAGTTTTACAGCGCATTTCTTTTGTGGCTATTAATTGGAAATTGTTTGTACGTAGTTCGAGTCATTGAATGTTCCATGGACAAAAAACTTGAATCGTTCCGTTGTGGAAACATTTCCGAGTTTTCCAACTCAAAAGAACTGGAATTGGCCTGGTACGTTACTCGATTAATTCAAATGTTTTTCATCGTAATTGCACTGCGTAAAACGCCCAGTTTCCACGGTTACGGTCCAACTTTACGCAAACTTAAATCGTTACCTGCATTTTGGACTTTGGTCCTTCTACTGTTGCTTGGCGCCATTAGATATGTGATACTTGAGGCCTGGTCACAGTCTTTGTTGAGCTTTTTGTTGAGAGTTTCCTTTATCCTGAGCTGCGTTTTGAAACTCGCCATCGTGTGATTGTTTAATTACACTCAGATTAATTCCATTAGACGGCGATCTCCAACTCTGGTACTGGTCCTCGTAAAAATCACATTGGAAGAAATTTTACTACAGAGTATCACAGACTTTTGCTTGGGAATTCTTCAGTTGGCTTTACACGCAGATGACCTCAATCACTTGCAGGTTGGAAACTCGAACAACTTCCGAACTGTTGCCGATTTGTTTCGAAAATCTGCAGAGTGTTCATTTCATTACAAAGTAATGAACTTCTTCTGGCAGAAGCTGTTTACCGATAATAAAAACATTCTGGAAAATAATCATGCACTATTGGACGACTAATGAATGTTTTTAAATACTTTAATTTACCTTTAACGACGTTCGCGAGAAAATTTTCTAACATTGATTTTTTTTTCTGAAAATTTTACCATTGAAAGGTGATGCGTTCGTGATGTCAAAAATGTAAAACAACATGAGGGGTCACCGACTTCGTTTTGGAGAGAACATGAACACCTGAATCTGAGTAAATCGGGCCTCGTTAGCGAAGAAGGCCACAGTGGCTGCAAGTCCTAAAATATTGCAATTAGAGCTTTGAAGGGAAATGTTCTCTGCCAAATATGGTTTAAATGGACCTGTTAAGCAAATTTAGTCAACTGGTGAGGTTCCTCAAAGAACAAGTTCGCATTTAGTGACCACAATTTCACGCGCCTTACAGGCGCATGACGGCAGGATTCGACATCTCCCGGACAGAAATCATGAATTTTTTAACCTTCCCACATTGACTTTTTTGTTCATTTTTGGACAATGTGGAGATAATTGTAAATAAAAAGTGTTTCTGAAAAGAAAAGTAGGGGTGACCGAACGACCAAGTTCGTTAAATTCAAGCAAAGCTATAGCAACGGCCATCTGCTCTACCATTGGTTGGTGTAACGGGTGCACAGATTAGAAATCTCAACCAGTACAGACCTACTTTCCCGACCTCGGATGTTTTTAAAAACTCTTAATACCAAGATCTAAATAATAATAAACTGTAAAAATAGTTTCCTTGTATGAGAATTATACGTATACTCACCATAGGGTAAGAAACCATACCAAATTTAGAATCATAATTCATTCTTTTTAAGGCGGCATTCAACCTCATGATTACGTGGAAGTGCCCCTCTGGTTTGATTGTCACTTAGGCATCTTTCTCTTTTTTCCTAAAATAATATCCCATGTAGTACCCTGTGTGCTTACTAGTTAAGAAAATATACTAAGCAGCGTGAACTGAAATGTGCCAAACTAGGTCATGTGAGATCTAGTTTGAACCTGTCTTTGATATTGCAGTGTATTATAGTCAAAATCCTTTTTTATGTTCAAATCAATCATAATTTTTTCTTAGACAAGATGTTGATGTTGTAATAGGGGATCAATTTTAAGTCAGTGAAATTTTTTGTCTTTTTTTGCATAGTATATTAAAGCTTCAACGATACTACACAGATTGTTGAATTTGTATAGTTCATTGGATTCGTTCTGTGAAAGCCCATTAACCCTTTTCTCCATGTTACGATGAAACTAAACCTTAATATTCAATAAATATCAAAAAAAAGGTATGTTGAAATCATGAACATCCAGGCATCCCCGCCATTTTACAGCAAGTTGCCGCGTGCCAGAAAATCTTCCAGCAAGGGGCTTTTTCCGTACGATTTTTCACTCAGAAACATATATGAGCAAAACATCATTCCATAACCTTGGTATTACGTTTTGCTTGCGCTTATCAAATTTGCTTTGATAGTCCTCAAGAAATGTGTGTCAATGAACAGTTTTAAAAGTAGAATGTTCAAACCTCTCCCTGAGAATGCTATGTAGCACAAAATACCATTACATGGTCGACATTGAGTCAATTTGCATATATCAAATTTATACAGCAAGAAAGGGCTTGGACATAACTTTCTTTAAAAGGCATAAAATCAAAGGAAATAGACTGCAAGGCTGATACACATTTTTTTTTGGCTCATCAGATCTCTTGTAGATCCTACAGTGGCAGCGTTTATCGTATGCGGTG
>JAHPZR010004719.1:10000-35000 GCA_019787425.1 Platygyra sinensis
AAAGGGTTTTTCGTTGCTATATTGTTTGTGAAACGATGGAAGATTACAAAGAAGGATGTTTAATGGTGTAGGCAAACTATATGTCTCCTTGCAACTCTATTGTTGGGCTATACTTTAAGGGTACTTGTGACGTCATATCAGTTACCATGGCAACGCACGAGGTCCACAAAAGCGTCCTCTAAATTTCAGTTTTTGTAAATTATCCGAGAAACTAATTCGGTGACCTACCATTTTTATTTCTTTGTTGGAAAGTTCCCTAAATTCTTTAACTTTTCAGACAGTATGGAAAAAATTTATCTAGTAGAATTAAATATATTTAAAGAAAACGCGTTTTATGGCTTACAGAAAATTCCACTAGATAATTTTTCCCGAAACTTTTATATCTGAAGTGCCATCGCGAAGGGTGCGTGTATGCAAAAAATCAAGATAGGTCACCGAGCGAACTTTCGAGCTAAAAACAAATGTTTTCCGCAGATTTTATTTCCGGTTTGCGCGATTTTACGCAGCATTAACTTCCGGTGTACTGATTTTAATACTGATTCAGCTGACGCGTGCATCTTAGTTATGGCGTGTGTAGATTGCGCGCGCGCGTGCAGCTAAAAACCCTTTCGAGCCTCCTTAAGGACGTTCGCGCCCATTGCTACTGCGCATCTCTAGTGCGCACGCTATTCATTGGTCACGCGCGTGCCACGTCATTTTTAAGCGCGCGCACCGAGTCGAAAACTCAACAAAATATAGCGCTGATGACCTTTGCGTTAACTTTGTGTGCGAATATTTTTGTTGGATGCTCGGTGACCCCCACTTTTTTTTCGGCAGATCACTTCTTTTTCTGATTCTTTCCATTATACTAAAAAACAAAAAAAATATGTACGTGGGAAGTTTTAATTATTTCTCATATACTATTCAAATAGGGTCGAATTGGTACATGGATACAGGTGTGCGTAACTCAGAAGTTGTACTTTTTTAAGGCTAATTATAGCTGATTTAATGGAATATGTAGCAAAGATATATCAGATAGGCCTATATATGCTGTGTTAAACACACATAACTTAGATTTGATTCTTCAACTTAATTATATTCCGATAGTAATAAATCCGGCCAGAATCGCCTCAGTGGCTGGAAATCCTAGAAATGCTATCATCTGTGATGCGCCTTATCTTCCAAACGAGTTCGGTGACCCCCGATTTTTTTTACGTTTTTCATCTAATCTTATCATTTTCTACCTGCAGTCAAAGTTTGTACGTGGGAAGTTTTTGGGCGCGAACGTCCTTAAAAATAAAAAAGGAAATATGTGTTAAGGAGAATTCCTCATGCTTCTGATAGATGGAAACTTTTAAAAATCCTTTCGCTATCTTGAACAAATAAGAAAGGGAATAAACAAGAACACATTATCTATACAAGTTGCGTTACGATGCGTTACGTTTTTCTCTCACACAAGTGATGGGCCTACTTCAGTTCTTTTCTCGTACAAAAGAGCTTCTAATTATATAACAGACAATAAGTATTTTAGTCTGTTAATGTTTTGGCAGATTCGTTACGTTCATTGACGACAATACAGCCCTTTATACAATATTTTAGTCTTCAAATTAGTAAAACGTTGCGTTACCATTCATGTCTTAAGATTTTCTGCAGTTCTCGCGATCTCAACGTAACAGATCTAGCCTCAAAACAAATTCCATTTTTCACGTTGCAATATTACTTCTGCCAGTAATTTTCCGCCGGCCTGCGCTATTTTCTACTACAAGCACAGTGACAATTTCTTCAACACTTTCTTCAGTGATTTTTATGGCCGATCTAACTGATTAATCCGGCGTGGCAATTAACTTACAGCCGCTTTCAGACCTTTCAGTGTTACGCGCATAGGCGACACGGCTTGGTTCATCTTTCGACATGCCATCTTTTGACGTGCTATGTAACCTGGCCGAAATCAAAATGTTACCACAACGGACTCTTTTACGGTCGAACTCGACTTTCAGTGATAAAATATGGATTTATTTGTTATCAAACTAAGGTTAGGAGTATCAAGAAGTCATTTGTAAGAGATAAATCGGCTGTTTTGAATGTTTACATCGTTCGAATACTTACCCGTTAACGGCCTAATTCTACCGGAAGTCACCATTGAGCGGCTGATCGCGACTAAGCACAAATCGTTAATTATCCTGTAAATCTGGAAACATGCAATGTTCACAAATTTCTTCAGCCATGTCAGGTCAGTAATTATCATTTATTTGTTATTCCTTCCGCTAATAATATGAAAAATTGCCTGTTTCACAGTTAAACAGCCGTTACTTAGCATGTCGAAAGATGGCATGTCGAAAGATGAACGAAGATGTCACCTAAGCACGTAACACTGAAAGCGGGTGTAACTTCACAATTCATTCCAATACTACGCTCCCTAGCCCAAGCATCCCACGGAATCGCCTTTTGGCGTCTTGTTAATTCTGGTTTCATTCGATTTTGCTGAAATTTTAAAATGATGAGGAATAAATTTTACTACTGCCGATGTGTGGTAGGTATTAACGCGAAAGAGATATATCGCTTCGAAGTCACGGTTTTGAAAAGATTTCTTTAAAAAGAATTTCGGTGTGACTTTGTAATCAGAGATTTTTGTTGCCCCTGGCGGACACAAATATCCGGAAAAGCTCATTTCATCGACGATTCAAACGAATGTTAATTTAGATATGATCCCAGCTGAATCTCTAGCGAAAAACTAGAGTCTTCAGGTGGCAAAAGATCTTTCTCAAGAAAACCAATACCCCGTTCACACCAAAGGTTAAACATGTTTAAAACTTGTTTTGATAAACGGATTTAATAAGACTGGCTGTTCACACTGCGGGCGCGTTTAACAAAACACGTCTAAAACCGTGTTTAACAAAACTACCTCGCGAGCTAGTTTAAGGTGGCTGAAAACAGTTTCCAGTACTTTCCAAGACTCACAGTTTGATGGGTCATTACAACCACTCTATACCGGTTGATACCAAAGTCATGATATCAACAAACTACCCAATCATCGGGGAACAAGTTGCTGTTATTTTTGTGACACAATAGGTTACCATAGCAACAATATGACCTGCTAAAAACACCCTTAATTTTACCTATAAGCGCTTATAACTCAAAAACGAGCTCGGTGACCCCCATTTTTTATTATGGAATTGTAATCAGCATGATAAGATGCAACTTTTTGCAAAGTTAAAGAAAATTCTGCGAAGGGGGTTCAGAGCCACCTTAACTTTTCGAAAATTTAAGGTGGCTCTGAACCCCCTTCGTAGAAATTTTTTAAACTCTGCAAAAAGTTGCATCTTATCATGCTGATTACAATTCCATAATAAAAAATGGGGGTCACCGAGCTCGTTTTTGAGTTATAAGCGATTAAAGCTGAAATTAAGGGTGTTTTTAGCAGGTTATGGTGTTGCTATGGTAACCTATTGTGAGACGAAAATAATACCAACGTGCTCACCAATGATTGGGCATTTTTCTGATACCATGATTGACGAAAATAATACCAACGTGCTCACCAATGATTGGGCATTTTTCTGATACCATGATTGTAGCATCAACTGATAAAGGGTGGTAATAATGACCCATCAAAATCTACGTCTTGGAAAGTGCTGGAAACTGCTTTGAGCCACCTTAACAAACGTGTTTAATAACACACATTCAAAATGGCGGCAGAAACGAAAAGTCGCGGAAGAGTTTGGGAACACAAAGAAACACTCCTGTTGCTTGAAAAGTGGGGAGACGAGAATATCCAGCTCCAGCTAAACTCATGCACAAGAAAAAAGCCTATATGGCTAGAAATTGCGGCATATCTTCGAGCTTCAGGCTATGAAGACAGAGACGACGGCAGCTGCAAGACACGAATTCACACTCTGAAATGCGCCTATAGAAGCCACAAAGACCAATGCGCCAAGACGGGAAATGCCACACCAAAGAAGAAGCCGGCTTTCTTCGACGAAGTGGACGAGCTATTGTCAGACAAGCCAGGTACCAAACCAAAGGTAATTATAAAGTCCGCCACAATCTCCATAGATGGCAACGATGATGAAGAAAAAAAAAGCAGAAAACGTTGAGCCGAACGTAACCTTCCCTGGCAGCAGCAAAGAAAAGTCAGAAAACTTTGACAAACCTCTCAATTGTGTGACAGTGGTGACAGCTAAGAGTTACAAAATGCTCTCCGATTGGAGGGCCAGACAATAGAATTGTGTCCAACAGCAACATCAGCTGGCGTCGTCTGTGAGAGTTTTGTTCAATCAGTATCTTTATTTGGGAGTGTTTGATATGTGTACAAGCAGGTACTGCATCCGCATTTGCAGTGTAACATTCAGATAACTATACTATAATATATCTTTTTACATCTTTAATTCTCTCTTGGCTTAGTGTTTATGCAATCGATTGAAGGTTCGGCGTTCGTCATGTTGTTCCTTCAGGTGCAAAAATAAAAACCCCGTGAATAGAACTTTTATTTGTATATCTCTTCTTGTGCAGACCTAAACAAGACCATTATAGCTAACATTCTTGGCCTTTTGCCTAGGACACTCTAAGCAAGACCAATCAGAAATTTACACCCTTAAGCAAGATTAGACGAGAAGCATTCCTGCCCCTTTTCACATGTGCATCCCTCCTCCTAGGGGTAGATTCAAGAACCTTCACAGGTCATAAAAAGGTAACAAAAATGGATTCCAAACACTCAACAGAAAAATACAAAGGAAATTGGCTGTCTCTATATTTGATAAATTTTATGTGCAATTTTATCTCCCAGTTCTCTTGACCAAGATAACCAAAAATCTAAATAACACTGCAAGAATGAAAAGATCCACATAAGTGGGGTTTTGAAGCCGTTCAATAAACTCGCAGTTCATTCTTTATCAAATCTAAAACACTTGGCTGTGCCTCGAGTTTTAAACGTGATAAAACCCCCCTGCTCATTAATTAAACATTACTTCAATGACTTCAACATTTACTTTATAATTTGAATAAATCCGACCACTTCTACAGTTTACTAAACACAAGTTACTGGACCCTCAACTTTTGCCTAACTATTGTGCAATGACATTTATGCAAAATTTGTGGAAGAAAAGGAACATAGAAAAGTACAAGATTTGCTGGTTTTTGTAATCAGATTATTCCCTGTATAATAGATAGCTGAAAATGTCCTACATGTATATAAATTTCAGGAAAGAGTAATCTTATTAGCTTAACAAATGGTTTCCTTGATGGTCCTAAAGATGTGGGCATTTGACGAGTTATTCCACTAAGCTTTTCAAACCAATTGCCTGATTTTGATATATTGTAATTTATTCTAACTTGGCTCTGAGGCATATCTCTGATCCTGAATATGTGTTATCCCCCTAAGCCAGCCAAGTTGGAGTTTCAATATACCAAAATTCTACTCGGCTTCCTCAATTCAGCATGCATCTTTAAACTGGTAGGTACAGTGACACATAAATTACTTCAATGATTGCCAGAGGAGAATTGCGTCTCCCATAAATCAGTAACAGGGAGACTGGAGTAAAGCCAAAGTTTGAAACCTCATAAAACTCCAGTTATACCAAAACACGACCCCCAAATGATTGAACTGCCCAGAGCTTAACCTAAATATTACATTTTCCTCGGAGGAAGAACAGGATTTTTCGCAACCCCTCAAAAAGTCTTTCCTATGAGAATTTGCACAGTAATTACAATAAAGATGTCTTGATGGCTTCTCTGATGGCTACAGCATTCCTGTTTTGTCCTTGGTTTGGGCTCGACTGGAAAAACACCAAGATGTAGCTGCACACCTTGCAGCCACTCCTCATTAAAGTCCTCACCCATGACTTCACAGACGTTGTGCAACACACAACAAGCAGTAATGACAAGACAACCAGTCTCGACATTAAGGTCCAGCCTCTTTGCAATGTTTCTAAACCTACCCTTTAGCCTTCCATAAGCATTCTCAACGACCACTCTTGTCATGCTGAGGGTCTTGTTGAAATTCACTTGTGTTCGCGTTAAGTTCCCATTATCAGTATACGGCTTCATTAGCCAGTCAATGAGCGCACACGCGGAGTCTCCAACTATCATGGGCGGAACTCTCACACCTGATATGATTCGAGATAACTGAAGGGGTAGGAAAGTCCTCGCACAGCAATGTGAAAACAGCGGTGAATTTTTAAATACGCCCTCGTCGTGAACTTTCGCCGGCCATCCAACAAAAATGTCAACAAAGCGATAGTTGCTGTCAACCAATCCCTGCAATGTTACTGCGTGGAATCCTTTTCGATTCACATAATCTTCTAGACTTTGGAGAGGTGCAATGATAGGCACATGACAACCGTCAAGAGCGGCCACTAATTGGGGAAACCCCGCACGATCTGTAAAACCATCGATCTGATTTTGCGGAAAGAAAATATACCGAGGAAGAAGTATACCTGCAAGAGCCTCACATACCTGTTTCACGATGGTACACACGGTGGATTTTCCAACGCTAAACAAGTTTCCAATAGTTCTATAGCGAGCGGAGTCGGCAAGTGCACAGATATTCAAACGAATCCTTCGACATCCTGAAGTTCTCTACCCAATCATTATCGCTCCAACCTTGGCATGTCTCCTCTCAAAAGGACTGAGACCTGCTTTTACTCCAAACTCGACATAAACTTGGGGTGCATTGAAATAGTTGCCGCGTCAACAGCAATAAAAAGACAGATGACACAAGACATCTGCGGCGGAGGTATCGGTAGAGTCGTCTCCTGGCAAGCTTTGCGCGATTTTCCGCGATTTTTCGGCTTTCTTCTCTCCTTTTTTTCTAAAACAAGAGCGCAATGCAAGGGCGTAGCCAGGGGGGGGTGCCCGTGACCCCCCCCTTTGTAAGCCTTTTTGTAAGCAAACAACCTAAATATTTAGGTGACAATCTGATGAGTACCCACTATATGAGTCAATGTGACCCCCCCTTTGAAAAATCCTGGCTACCGTCGCCCATGCAATATTTCGCGCATCCGCCATTTTGTTTACGTTTTACATGTTGTGGCTGTATGCTGGCTGTATGATGTTGTAACATTTTACGTCAATTACAATTACACGAACGCGAGGCTGATCATGAGCATGAGGCTGGGTTGTTGTCAGCTCTTGTCAATCGGTGTGAACAGGTTGATCAGTTAACCATGTTTAATTAAACATGGTTTCATTAAACTTTGTTTAATTAGACATGTTTTGTTGGTGTGAACGGGGTACAAGATTCACTTCGGGGAGCAACTAATCTCTATCGAGAGAGCCAAATATTTTGTTTCCGTTCTGGATGTGTGAAGATAATTGTGGACAAATGCTCTCAAGTTGTAATAAACCATATTTTCTGGTGCTTCATCAGTAGTAAGGACGAATTATGAAGTACCCTTCAAGCACCCTTGAAGTACAGGCATCGTAATTTTCTCCTAATACATTTTGTTTTAAAATATATTTGTTTCGTTCATCACAGCGTGGTTGCACTTATCTTTAGTTGTGAGCTATTTCTAGTGTCGTTGTTTCAAGGCGGTTAAACACGCTATTGTAGGTAAAGCAGGCCGCGGCAGTTAGCTACATGCAGTCATCGACTGTCTATTTTTATAGCAAGAAAGGGCCCCTTCGGTTATTGCCATTATTGTATGATCCGCGCGCTTTTTAAAAGTGGCGCCGACAAAACGAAATTAGAGTTAGTAAGATGTGACTTTTTACGATAACACATCAAATGAGTCGTATTTATCGATTCATCAACCCACTTTATTATCATTTCTTTAACAGCAACAAGATAAACCCAACTTTTTAATTTAATACCTCTAAAGGAACATGTTACAAGCTTGCACATGCCACGAACCATATCTGTAAACAACAATTTATCCTTCATTCTTACATGAGGTGTTAGCTTTTCTCTTCAACCTTGTACAGTTCGGCTCTTTTCACTGAACCAAGATGTATCCCATGGCCTGGATGTGTTTATCTCCGTTGTCTGGGGAGTACGTGGCCTCGTTTCCGCAGGTGTCCGAGTCCCTCTGGTGGCCGCCTGTACCAAACCCGATCCTGGAGTCACCAGTAACGCAATCATTTTCTTGATTGCACGTATAGCCAATTGTTCCTTTAGAAAAGGCAGGATTATCACTTATAACATTAAAACCTTCTCTGTTGCAGTTGAGCTGCAGGGAGGCCTCAGAACCAATCAACGTCTTCCATTCTTGTCGACCTAATGAGGTGGGACGGTGTTTACCATCTGCAATCAGGGCATACAGAGAGCTAGCGTTCTTGTTCAGAACAAGGAACCTGGTACCTTCTCCAGGGATCTTCATGCCCAGGCAGATTTTGGTAAAGGGTGTGTTCCAGTAGGTTGGCAGCTTGGTCTCATCGTGGTCTAAGCCTGTCTCCCCTTCGGGTAAGCCGTATGTGTTCTTGTCAGTCCAGTAAGGTGAATCGTAATGAAACGTTTTCTGCAAAATACAAATATGTGTACTTTAGTTCAGGTTGTCATATCATCCACTTTCCACTGCCTTGGCAACCACCAAAATATCAAAACTGAAGCATGAAATAGAGCGAGCTGATGTCTCGTGGACTGTTTTATCCAAGTTTAGGTCACGCAAATGATGTTGATTATATTCTGCCCTCTTTAAATATTTTTTTTCGGGAAGATCATTCACTAAGCGTTTGTTCCAATCGGACAAAAAATTGGATTTCGGGATCAATATTTCATCTAGTTTTCATCTCAGTTGGCTACTTCCGATTTCTTAGCTTTTTTAATGCTGTAACTCCTTTATCAGTGAGGCTCATTTGATTCGAATCTAACAAAACATTCTCTGAGACATATTTTCGTGTAACAGAGTGGTCAAACGTGTAGCGTGACCTACATGTATACCCCTTAATACTGACAGGAACGACTGTGAAAAAGGTTGACTTGACTAGATCTTAACCAGATTACAACTATCATAATCGTGGCATTACTATTTTCTGTTGATCGCAAATGTTTTTTTTTTTAATGTTAGGGTTTAAACAGCAATTTCATGAGGTGTAAACATAAACGTCGTGACGCGTGAAGTGTCACGTAAAGTACGCAAGTTAGGGAAGAATGTTCAAAAAAAAAGTAGTGAAAACAATGTACGAGTATGTTCAGCAAAAAACACCAGGTTTGAAGTGCCGCGTGTTTATTGTGGTTTTATTCAGCAGAAATAACAATTTTGCGACCTTACCAGGAACAATTTCAGACCATTAGTTTAAAGGGTAATTTCTGTTGTTTGGGGAAACAGACCCGGCAGGCGCTCCTCGAAGTTTCTTGTTGGAGCGTGCTGCACGGGCATTGAAACCTGTGCCCTCTTGAGACCAAAATCTACGATTTGTCATTACACCATTCTACACTCGTAGAATTAGTACTTGGCTCCAACATTTGATCCCAGCTTACCAGAAATGGCTTCCATTCCCGTAAACATCAGTATCATTAAAGAAGGGCTTCAAAAATTTGCGAAGTTTGATGAGGGGAAAAATAAGTCCCTAACAAACAAGATACCCATTGCCAAGCCAGAGTGTTAAAGCTATGCACCCCAATTCAAACAAGAATGGTCAAAATCCACACCCTTTCTTAGACCAAAACAGCTCAAGGACCACACCCTTTTGGGCCGCAGAAACCTATTTAACCCATATCAGGGAGTACTCGCTCTTTTGGGGAAGCAGAGTCTGTGGATTTTGAGTGAGAAGTTAGAGTGGATGTGCTCGAGGCGTAGAAATGGTGGAAGGAATTTGCAGCAGTCAGATGTTAGAGGAAAGACGCTGCATCGCATGACGTTTTTCACGTTATTATTAGTATAGTTTTTCGTACGGGTAAATATCAACTGAATATATGTGAAAGGATTTAAATTTAGCCGACTTTAACCTCACAGAAATAAACACGGAATATATTTACGTCTTCGAAATCATAACAGTCCCAACATTGACGACTACATTTAAATTCTTGTTCGAATACACTCAGAAAATTTCTAGGTCAAATTTGGCCTTAAGTTACCTTCCTTAACGCAAAACGTGGATCGGTATTCAACCTAAGCGCTTAAATCGTACCTGAGCGCCGTCAATTTTCATGACCAGCGTCCACCCTCCGCCACCACATTCGCCAAGGTCATCGCCATCCATGTAGCAGTAGACAGGAAGTTTCTCATAGCCAAACTTGAGCATGTATGCCTTGTTTTCGGTTGGACTTGAAAATTAATAAGAATAGAACGTACATGTTTCAGGCTTTATAACTGCAGTCAAATGAATCAAAGAGAAACTGGTTTAAGGTGGCTCGCAACGGTTTTCAACAAATTTCAGTTCTTCGCTGAAGGATCCATACTGTAGCTCTTTTTCCGGTTGATACCACCGAACGATTTCAAACACCAAATTGTCAATTTTTTTCACTCGCACTTAGACAAGTTCGGAGGTATATGCGTAATACATGATATCTAAGAATGACTTGTGATGAGATTTTTTCTGAAGGAGACTTCAAAATGGACGTATCGCTCAGCATAATTTGTTAGAATGCCCTTCATAGTTTTTCGTCTCCCACGCTTAATTTCATAAGCCAAACAAACCATTAAGATTTGGTAATCCAATAACATTGCTCTCTTTTACCACTACTTATTATCCAACTGCACTTCGCAGAGTACAAATAACGCTTAAGACGAGTACAAATATCACGCGGTATTCGTACCCCAGAGGACCGGTTAGACAGGTTTCCTGCCGTTAACCAATCATTAGCTGGATTTCCCGCGCCAATTCCGTTCCGCTTCGCATACTTCTATCATGCATTCTCTATAAATAAATATCCACGAAATTCGCTCGCACGAACATACCAATTTGGCGTGTTGAATAATAAAATCTCTTATTAGACGTTTTGTTATGTAGTATCGCTGAGAATTTTTACTCGTTGTTTGTATATTGACTCGCCCCACGGGCTCGCCAAAATACGGCAGAACTCGTAAAAATACTCAGCGATACTACACAACAAAACGTCTAATGAGATATATTTCTTTGTCGAGATATTCGTGTACTAGAAGACTTACTCCAATCAAATTAGTTGAGTTGGCATGTCAATTAAAACACGATGGTTGTTTATTTCAAACGGCTAAAAAGTAGCATGACATTTAGCTCAGAGAAACAATCAAAGAAGAAATTACAAATTACAAAATCAAGCCAAGCTTCTTTGTTTCTGTATTGACTTTTTGAAAACGTCCTTTTCTGCGAAAATTCGTTCGTCATCTTAGATTCTACAAAATTGAACTCACTGGATCTTTAAACATATATTCCTAGCAAATAGTTCAAAAAATGGGACTTTTGCTCAATTAAATATTATTTTAACAGATCATATCGTTGTGATGGTAACCTTTAATGCCAAGAACTTGATTTTAACTTGTCTACAGCACAATTTCATTGATAACGTTATTGAAGCGTCAACCGAAAACAACTTAGGTATTGATCTATTAAAGTAAAGGTGCTCAAAATATGTTGCAAGCAGTCGTCAGCCACCTTCAGCTCGTAGTTTTTGCGTAATTTCTCTACAACTTACTAATCTTTGTCGTAGATCTCCTTGCATGAGCTTGGACCATGGTGCTCGCAGGTGTCAGGCTCTGCGCAAATCAAAGGCAAACAAAGAAATTGGTAAT
Source organism: Platygyra sinensis (assembly GCA_019787425.1). Lineage (NCBI taxonomy): Eukaryota > Metazoa > Cnidaria > Anthozoa > Scleractinia > Merulinidae > Platygyra > Platygyra sinensis. Next base: position 21,619 of record JAHPZR010004719.1, read on the forward strand.
TTTATAAAACCTATACTAAGGTAGAAACAAAAACAAGTTCGTTAGTTGCTGTTCACCATTTAGAGATTAAGAATGACCGAAAATGATATATTTAAACCGTTCGATACATCAGCAACTGGGTAAAAACATCTCTTAATGTACCTGGTTTTGGGCATTCAAGTGTGTTCAACTTCTGAAGGACTTTCTGGCAACATTTGGGCTTTTTACCAGCAGCATTTACACAAATGGTAAAATACACCAAGCAGATAACTCCAGAGAATTTCATCGCAACCATTGTTTAGTCTTGGAACGGTACAATGTGTAGGGCTTCAGTTCAACGAGAACTCATAAGATAGCTTTTGAAGAGTCCGTGGTTTATAAACCCTTCTATTACTGCTTACATGAAAAATCATTTTCTCCTCATACTTTCCTTGGAAGTTTTCTTTCTTCTTGCTTGGAGAATTACTAAGTCAATCAGCTCCCTGCTAATGATTGGCTCTTAACTTTGCTACAAAAGAACAACCAATAGCAAATTCTCTTTGAAATAACAGGATGTTGATGTTTTAGACAAAATTTAAAATAACCATGGATACCACTAAGTAAATATCGAGCGTTGAAGTTTTTATTACCATTAAGTCAAGAAACTTAGGGCACGTTTATTCTTAAACAACAGAATGGCACTACCAAAGAGCTTCTGAAATAGCCATAGATACAAAAGTCGGTTACAGTGATCTTGTTTAAAAAAGCTATTGAGTGCCAAAGTAATTATTTTACCACCCGTTTAGAACCTATTGTAGCACGTTCATAGTTTATAAACATCTTAATAGTTTTTTTTTGGGAAAGGCGAAACTTGTAAGTCCCAGCCCTTCTCTTCCAAATTGTTCACGCGTACTTTTTGTCTTGAACGGTTGCAATCAATCTTTCGTTTGAATTTTCTGAGCATTCTTGTTACTTAAACTTTAATTTATTTGAGACTTGCTCCCATTGTTTCTTTTCGCTAGATATTTTGAAGACATTAGCTGATTTGTAAAAAAAAAAACAATTTAACAGGCCTTTTTTCTCGAAGGAAATCGTGCAAATTATTCCGGGGCGCGGGCTCGCTTTCTTTTGTCACCCACTGAGTATACGTAAGGCCTACAGCTCAACATAACAATTGATGCTTGTTTGACAAGATTGACAGTTTAAAGTCAGCTGTTGATAAAAAATGCGGACGAAAGTTCCGAAAACTAATTAAAATTCCCAATCCCTACAAGTGCGTGTCCTTTTCTTTGAAGTCTACAGGCTAACTAACAGATAGAGAGATCGGGTATAATTGAATTGCTAAAGTGTGTATAAAGCAAGTAATTGCATATTTACTGTTTAAGTCAAAAATCTATGGAACGTTTGATATGAAATTGCAGAATGCCATACCATGAAGATAGTTATATAACCATAGATACTGAAGTGGGCTTTACGTGTTTAATTACCCCCTACGCAAAAATTTCATTTTAAGTCGTGAAATTCTTTTGAAAGCTATTGATAATACGCCAGTTTAATGAGTGAATATTTACCACTTTATTAGTGAAATAACCAACGGGACGTTTATTATTTTAAAATGGCAGAATAGCCAAGGTTAAGAAGATAATAAAAAAAAAATGCATATCAAGGGCGGATCCAGGATTTTGAAATGGGGGGTGAATTTTTGTAATTATGTCAGAGAAATCAAAAATAATTTCAATATTTGAGGGATAAGAAAAAAAGAAAGAAAGATGGGGGCTCAGAAAAAGGGGGGTGAAAATTCACCCATTTCACCTCCCCTGGATCCGCGCCTGCATATGTGTAGGTTATTCATGTCTGAGTAGTTAAGATGGGCAAGTAAGATCGAAGCAGCTATCAAGAGGATTTTATTTTACGGAACTGTGCTATTGGTCATATTTCTTGAGTGGAGAGGAAACGAGAGTCGGAGCTTTTTCTTTAAGGTGTAAGACGTTCAAAATGTAGTATCCAATTAATGTCATTATGAGTGTGGTAAAATTAAAGACGGCTTACAAGAACAAAAAATAAAATGCACTCACAGAAAAAAACTGAGTATTATAGGACGTGATATAAGGCTTATTATTTGCTTCTATATTTCAAAAAGCTCACATACACAATTGTTAGAGAGCAAGTAAAAGAAAAACTCAGAGAAAGTTCCCCCCCCCCCCCCCCCTACTGAACAACAAATGCAGGGTAATGGCTAAAACTCTGAAAATTTCAAACGAGACAAACTTGAAGGAATGCGCAAAGTGAAAAAGCAGGTTGCTCAAATATTTGGAGAGAAAAATGTGAACATACGAAAGGCGCTCCCGGAGTGGTGAATTTGGTAAAAGCTTAGGAAGGAGTTTTGTCAATACAACATATGTCCAGGAGAAAGACCCCAGTGGCGTGCCATTAAAAATGACACGTTTGACAAATAGGTAACTATAGGAGACAAAACTTTAATTAAATATGGAGACAATATTGACAGCTCAACGTATACACATAGCTCAAATATAAGTTCTTTCATATATTCACTTGTGTAATTAAATATCACAGATAATCGACTATGGCGCACGCTAACGTGCGGTAAAATGGCTGGAATGCCTCAATGTTCACAGCATCAAAAGGAAAAAAAATTGTCCTTAAATGGGGCGAAGGGCTACGAGGCTTTCACAGAACTTATTTAGGGCGCGTTCGTTTGGGATCAATCCAGAATAAGAATAACTGGAATAATGCGAGTAAACGTTTGTTTGGGAGCTATTCTCATTCCGGAATACCTGGATTTCCATTCCGGCTATTCTACTCCCAGGAGCAGAATAGCCGGAATATATTCCGGAATATATTCTTATTCTGGAATATCCCAAACGAACGCGCCCTTAATAAACAAAGGAGATATTAAATCTGCGTAGTATCTTGAAATTAAATATATCTGCAATGAAAGACACGGAATCTGTATTTAAGTACTTCTTTGTTTTTGTTTTAATATTCCTTCCTAAATCACCTATAAAAGGTATTGTCCATTTTATCCTCATTGCGGCCCCATGCCCCATCGGGGGCAATAAGGACTAGATGATGATGATTTATCCTCATTAACCTTTCCGTCATCTGGTTATGTGCTTAATAAATTTTTCTTCCAAAAGATGAGACAGAAAACAAGCGACCAAGTAAATATGTCGTAAAACATGTCAACGAAGCAAGAGACTCTATTGAATCATCCGCGCGTCATTATATGTTAGCGCAAACTGGCCGAGATGTCATAAATCTTGAAATATCTTTGAAAACGAAGGAAGAATTCAGGAAAATTGAAGATATTTACGATAGCATTGAGTATGAGCCAATTTCCCTTCGAAGTTAAATTGCCAGTTTCGAATGACCCTTTTAAGAAAAAGGGCTATTTCGCCAGCATAATCGGCGACTTGGTCTGAGAAACCCTGAAAATTTCTTTACTCCAAGCAATTCGTTGTTTTCATGTGACGTCATCATTTTCCAAAATAACAAATTAGCAATCCTACTGGCGTTTTAGTGCCATCAGACGTAAGACCTTATCAAAACTTGGCGTTTTACGACGTTGAAGCTCGATAGGTTTTCTCATTTTGACATTTGAATTTCCAAGTTTATGCGTTGCGTGACATGAAATGGCGGTCCGAGAAGGATCCTGCGTAGGTCAAAAGAGCAGGTTATCGCTTACGTTTTTGGCAACTGAACAGTTCTTGCACTAGAAGAAGTATTACTTTCAATGTCTCAGGACTCTAGAGAAATAATTTTTCGTTTCAGTGGCAAAACTCAATGACAGATGTTTCTGTTGGTTTCCGGCCGCCATGTTGGTGCTCCTCGGAAGGGCACCAACATGGCGTCTCCATACAAAGCTCAATAAATTTAGGTGAAACTGTTTACCAAATAACGCGGCAATGAAAAACCGCACAGACCTAAATCTCAGCGATGTTTTTTTGTCTATCAATTATCTATGATATACCTGATTCTTGACTTAATTTATTGAATGGTTACGATTTTTGTTTTCGATGCAAACCACCAATAACAGCTAAAGAAGCAAGGAAAAGGGAATAAACCCAAAGCAGCTGTAGCTTTGACAAGCGAAGGGTCTAAGGTCTCTACGCATTGTACGACAAGATAATTTGGTTTTATCAGCTGGGTTGATAATGTGAATTCGCCACCGTAAAGAGATTCGGAAGCTGGCGTTTCGAGCGTTAGCCCTAACGCTCGAAACATCAGCTTCCGAATCTCTTTACGGTTGTCAATTCACATTTTCAACCCGGGCCACTTCTGTGGAAAAAACTGCCGCTTGAAATTCGAAATAGTCAGGGTGTAGTCATTTTTAAAAGACTCACTGTCTTTGAAAAAATCCATTTTAGTAGTTGGTTTTATGTTTATATAGTGTGTGCACGTGACTTTCCCAAATTCTCAAATCGAAAACTAAAGAGTCACTAAAGATTTTATCCTCATCAGGCATAAGAGGCACTAAATTTATATCTGTTTACAACTTTCCAGCTCAGTAGCGTCCTTTGTTCGGAAACCAGTGCATTTTGAATTTCGGAGCTGTGGCGGTGCGTGACAAAGCTAAGATCACGTTTGACGAAAATATACACTTATTTCGTGATTTTTAGCCATTTTAGGAGTGAAAGTATGAGGAATACTGCTTCTGCAAATGTCTTTTGGTTCGGTTCAGATAATCAGTCGAGTAGATAGCCAAAGTAACTTCCAGATGTTTACAGTATTTTCTGGCCGCCATACTAGACTCTAAAGTTTTGTGTGGTACATTTCGACATATATCTCGACTTTGGGACAATCCGCACACTCCTTAAAATTGGAGAACTGTCTTCTTTATTGAACGTCCATAATATCACAATTTCTTGACTTTATCTACTGAATAGTTTTTGAATTTACTTTTTATTGCGTTACAAGAACATAATCTATATGCGTTGTTCATGTTTCAAGTAAAATCACGAAGGACCGATCAGTCTTAATAAGGTGATATGCATGTATTGCATGTCCGACCGCAGTTCGTACCTATTTTTGAGAACTGCCATTAACGCAAGATATTAAAATGCTGCCAAAGACACTAATAAAGGAAAGAGATATCGAAACATTTACATCAAGTTAAAGTTTCTGGTCGTGGCGCTATATGGGCTTCTTGTCTGTTTATTCTGACCGTGTGAACAAGAGTCGCTGTTCGTCAGTTTTATTTGTAACCACTCGGGTGGAAAAACAAGAGTGTCAAGTTACCATTTTAAACTAACAAATAAAAATATCGTGTTACTGTTACCTGCAACAAAAAACAAGTTTCAAAACTCAGCGGTGTTCTTATTCATGACTAGCCGTCCGCAATTTATCGTAGTTTCAGTTCCCTTGATCATAACCCAGGGTGAAAAAACACGGAGCGATTCGGAGGGTAAGATAACAAGCTAGTGATTTGCATGTAATCCGCTCTGTTAAAAGCGCCACTTCACCAAAACGAAGACAGCGCTGGCTAGTTCCACTTCAGAGGAACGTTTTTCTATAAACTCAGTTAGATCTTTGCCCCGAATGCGCCTTTTAAGTACATTAGGTGTTTTGGGTGATCTGTCATCCGGAGACAGTTTGCCCCATATTCTTATGTTCTAAGTATCGCAGTGAGTGCCTACAGTACGGTACAGAGAAATCAGGTTGCCTCAAATTATACCTAAAGCTATGTTCTTTAAAGATATTGCAAATATTACTTGGGCATGGTTTATATTTAACTTTATACTTGCAAATACAACTGTCCTGCATCCGTCTATTCTTTATTTACTCATTCTACTCATTATTCAGACTTCACACTCAACAACAGGGGGTGGATGGCACGCAGATTAAAGCCGTTGTAAGGCTTTAATCTCCCTTGAAAGGCCTTGAAGGCTTATTACAGACCAAAATAAGTATACGACTTTCCCGACCTCATTTGAGATTAGACCTGCCTGGATTTTGTTAACACTTTAAAAGGCGCACATTTCGAAAGCTACTTAATTGGTGTCTTTTAAACTCTAAACTATAAATTTGCAGATTTTTAAAATTAGTTCATTTACATATTTTAAGTTTTGTATCAAATGTATTTGTAAATTCACGCAATTCAGCCTTAGAGGGCTGCCATATGATTTGAATTAAAGCTATCTATCCTAAATCGTATTTTTCAAGATAAAAATTATAACAAAAGTAAAAATAGTTTCTTCAAAGATTTATTCTTATCTGTTGCACCATACCCTATTCCAAACCAAACTGGCCAAAATCTAAACATTGTTTTTTGAATATTGTTTTTAGGCAAAAACAGGAAATTATTCATAAAATGCATACTTTCTGCCTCGCCTCGGAGGCCGCGCTCATCTTCATTACTAGTAAAATGAATATTCTCTCTAGTTTGATTTTATTTTCAAATCCGTCAAAAAATAATATCCCATTGAGTACCCTGTATTTTTGCGTTGGATGAAAAAACATACTCAACATATTTAGCAGCATGAACTGAAATGTGCCAAACCGTAAGACCTATGTTGAGTCAATTTCGTTGGAATTTATAGTGTAAGATGGTCAAAAATCCTGTTTTCCTTAACAGGAATCTTAGATTTTAATTTGATTTCTGGACACTGCTCGAATACGATAGGCAAGATGTTGTCTCGTTAAACGAAGGATAAATATCTCCTCGAGTGTTGCAAAACGATAACAGAAATTTCGTATCTCCAAGGGGCCGTGTAATGTTCCATTTATTATACAGCTAAGAATGAAATACCAAAACATTTCACTTTCGCTAAGAATGGCGCGATGTACAATGTACAACCATACAACGTTGATCTTCTAACGTGTGAAGATAACGTGTTATTTTTGCATCCCAAGATATCGTGTTTTCGTGCGAAAGCTCGCCTGGCATTTTATTGGCGTCTGTATAATAAAATGCTTTACCCAATGATAAAGTGAGGAAAATTGGAGAATAACTTCGACTTAAAACTAACTGATGAAAAGTTTTCAAAAACCTTCTGCATTTTATTGATGCGTTCTGTGGAAGCCCCTTACCCTTTGCCCAACCTTAGAATGGTATTTCTAACGATTGAGCCTGCGAATTAGGTAGAAATAAATATTTTGTCGGCACGTGATACGACAAGGCCTGGGCCTTAGGCCCGAACGTCATGGGTAATGACGCAGTGGTATATAAGAGGGAGTATAGCACGTGGCATCCATCTAGGCCTTCGGAACCAACCGTCGACCTTTGGCTGATGCCAAGTTTCTTTCCTTACCTTCTACGTTGTTCGCTGTCACACTATGTCTATTGGGAAAGAAGACGTCCAAGAGCTCATTAACGCTAACAACGACAAGCTCCTAGACTCGTCTAAAAGTCTGTTGGAGCAGACCGTTTCTCAGATCAAACGGTCGAACCAGGAATCAACAGAGAGCCAGATGACAGAAATCAAACGCCTCAAGTTCAACGAACCTCACAAATTCAAGAAAAAGGCTAACGAGGACCAGTTCAAGTTTAACTAGAAACTTAGCGAGACGCTGGATGGTGCCAAATCCGCTGCCGAACAATCCCAGCTAGAGAAGGTCAATGAGAACGATTTAGAGGAAGGTGAGAAGTTATTAAATTTCCGAGAGACAGAAACATATTCTTCTGGCCGATAAGTCCGATTACGGATGGGCTACGGTCAACGAATACAAAAAGCACAGCTTAGCTGATGGATCCGATGACGAGAAGCGTATATTCAAGGCCGAATCGCGCGCTCGTACTTCTGTTAACACATTAAAGAAGAAGAAATCTCCTGCGTCAGCAGAATCTACTCCGCCAAGCCAAGCGCGGCCTATACCGTCCCTCGTTCCTGGTTTTTCGTCTCGTCCTAAGTCGGGGACATGTTTTGCGTGCGATAAATCTGGCCATTGGCGTGCATCTTGTCCTACTATGGCCCAGCAGATCACCACTACACCAAAGTGACTAGAGGACCCCGACAACTCAGGTGTAGTTCTTTCCTCTGTTGATATTAAAGTTAGCAGTTTGCCCTTGCAATCGGAAGTAGACGGTGTTCTTGATTTAGATCCTAGTTCTGCCACTTGTGCTGATTGTTTTATACTCGATGCCATTAAAGATTCAGGCCCACTTGCGGTCGATTTGACTTATTCATCGATATCTGTGCGCGGTAGACTTAGAAAGTTTGTCGATTTTTGGCGTACTTTGGAAGTTTTCGCAGTTCATTTTGAATGCTATTATGCAGGGTTATAGAATTCCCTTTTTTCAACTCCCAACACCTTTTGCCAAGAGAAACAACACTTCTGCACGTGAGAACAGTGCCTTTGTTTCTCGAGCTGTCAACGATTTACTTCGCTTGGACATAATTGAAGAACTTGCTTGTAAGCCTAATATCATAAACCCGCTTTCAGTCTCAACCCGCAGTTCGGGAAAGCAACGGCTCATTTTGGATCTTCGACATGCCAACCAGTTTATTTACAAGCAGAAGTTTAAATGCGAAGACCTGAGCGTCGCCACACAAATATTTAGTCGTAATTATTATTTGTTCAAATTTGATCTTCTTAAGTCCGATTACTACCATGTTGAAATTTTTCCGGACCACAGAAAATTTCTCGCATTTTCTTGGGATTTTGGCCCGGGTGTTTACAGATATTTTCAATTCTGTGTGCTCCCCTTCGGGCTCTCTTCCGCTCCGTATATTTTCACTAAGATTTTGAAGCCATTACTGGAATCGTGGAGGAGCCAGGGTATCCCTATAGCAATCTTTCTTGACGACGGTCTAGGAGGGGGAACGGATTTTGTTTCTGCTAAAGTACTAGTTAACAGTTTAATGGTCCATTCAGATTTGCTCAAGTCTGGATTTGTGCCTAACGAGGAAAAGTCCCTTTGGGAGCCTTTTCAAGTTATCACTTGGTTGGGCGTAATTATCAACACGATTGATGGGACTATTGAAGCAACTGACGAACGCATTCAAAAGTTAAACGCCAACCTTGTTGATCTGTCGTCTCGTCCGCCTCCCCACAAAGTCCATGTGAGACACGTCGCCAGCGTAACGGGTCAAATCATTTCTCTCTCTAGCTGCGTGGGTCCTGTTGCTCGTATAATGACTAGATTTCTTTTTTCAGCTGTGAACTCGGCCCAATCCTGGGATAACGAAGTTTTTCTTTCAGATGATTCTCTTTCAGAAATCATTTTCTGGAAGAACAACGTGGTTCCCCTGAATGGAAAAGTCTATTGGTCGCCTCATTCCCTCCCGGTCAAGGTCACGTATTCAGATGCTTCCAATTCGGCTTGTGGTGCTTTCATAGAGAACTCTAATTTAGTGTTTCATCAGAACTGGTCTCCTGAAGAGAGTGCCAAAAGTTCCACATGGAGAGAGCTCAGAGCTGTTTCTCTCGCAGTGGAGGCTTTCGCGAATCACTTTTCCGGTTTTGGGGTTATTTCTTGTTTGTTTTAATCGAGCGCAAAGCGAAAACTGTCATAGATTTAAAGCAAATTCTAACATTCGTTGTGAAATTCTGCTCAATATAGAAACAAAGAATTTAATAAGTCTGACATGCGTAGCGCGCGCGAGACTTGAACTGCTCTCATACTATGAAAGATAAATCTGAGAGCGGCGAAGTCGTGATCTGATAGTCCGTCGAACGACAAAGTAAAATTTTCCCCCTCCAACTTTCTCGTTGCTACATGTATTTTCCGCTCTCAAATGTCCTTTTCGCTGTCTGCTTGGAAAATCATGATCGGACAAAGTAAAGAAGGAGAATTTGTCGGGGAGAACTGTGCCTTTCCTTCAGATTTTCCGAACGTTTAAATTTCCCTCTCGTATGCTAATCGGAAACTTCGACAAATCCCTTGAGTGTTCTGAAGCTGTTGCGCCATTGTTCAAAAATAGCCACGTAGGGTCATTTTTCGCTTGTATAACAAAGCCTATTGTTATCAATGTTGAGCCACTTTTCTTCATACGATCTGGTACACCGATAACCAAAACGTTGAGTCTATAATTCTTAACGGTAGTAGGAAAGCTGATTTGCACCAATTAGCCCTCCTAGTTTTCCAGATCTGTCTTAAGTTCCGCATATTATTGGAGGTTAAGTGGATCCTTAGGGATCTTAATGCTAGGGCTGATGCTATAAACAAATTAATTGATCATGATGATTATTCCATTAATGATGCAATCTTTCAAAGAATTGACCATTTTTGGGGGCCCATACTGTTGACAGATTTTCTTGTTCCTATAATGCTAAAGTACCTAGATTTAACACGAGATTTTTTCGGAATGGTTGTGAAGCAGTAGATGCATTCTCCCAAGATTGGGGGCACGATAACAATTGGATTTGTCCTCCAGTGTGTCTGTTAATTAGAGTATTGAAGCACATGGAATTGTGTAAAGCGAGAGGCACGGTTATCCTTCCCTTGTGGAAGTCCTCTTGTTTCTGGACTCTGTTTTGTAGTGACGGTGTACACTGGAACAGTTTCGTAGTTGACTGGGTGTTTTTACCAGAGTTCCCAGGCCTCTTTATTAGAGGAAAAGCGCGGAACACGCTTTTTGGGTCCAGGCCCTTAGACTTTGATGTTGTAGCCCTTCGAATTGATTTTCGTTGTCCCAGATCTCCCTATTTGTATTTAGGCTTTTGCACGTTGTGCAGTAAAAACTGTGACCGCTGTAATTAACTCGTATTAAGCGTAATTGCTCTAAGTCTTTTGCACTTAGGTTATGGATTGCTGGTAATAACGTTTCCCATACCGCACGTTTTTTTTTACGTGCTAACCGTCAAACAAATATGGACGTGAATCGTAGTTTTGTGCTCATGTCACGACAATTGCATCGCGTTATGAATTTATTCAGTGTCACGTATGCTATATAATCTGTCACAAATAGTACCCGACTTAGATCGCTAAGAGACAAGTCTTTGCCAGTTTTGTTTTAAGCCACCGCGGCACGCTCTTAATTATCGTAGTTTCCTTTCTATTATCAACCAATTTTCCTTCGTTTTGGATTGTACACCAGTTAGCCATATGTTTCCTGTTTGGCGACGTTCCACTATTGAGCGTCCCCTTTTTGCTATATCATAAGGAATGCTATCTTCCATTTAAGTCAGTTGGAGTTACGTTATCACGGGAGAAAGAAGTCTTTCGGAGTTTACTAACTATCGGAGTATCATTGGAGTACTGGAGTTACTTTAGACTTTAAGGCAGTACCAGACGTAAGTTATGTCCGTTTATATTACTTTATCGTTTTTCCTTTTAACACATCTTGTAAATTCTAGCTTTCTTTTAATTACGCACTGCAATCTACTCTTTAGTTTTCACCGCACGTGTACGATATTTGGGCAAGTTAACCTTAATAAAAGCTGATCAAGTGAAGCCTGCCTAATTGTTCTGACACCGTGTACATGTACGTGGTTGACGCTCGACGATCTCAATGTGCACCACGTGCTAGCCACTTGGGTTCGTTACATTCAGAATTGTTGGTAATTAAAGGGACCCGTTCGTGGTTCATTTTCTAGATTCTCGTTGTTTATTTCTTTCTCTATCATGGTTTGATTATTCCTGTTGTTCTATTATTTTTTGGATTATACGCCTCACCTTATTTTCTTTCTCTTTTAGATATTTTTCAGTCTGGGTTTTGGTCCCCCCGGGACAAACCGCTCGACGACTCGCTCAAGGGACTGGAAGATCGACTGAAGACGACGGTGCTCTCCTCCAGAGCAAATGGAACTGTTGTGGCTTACAGTCGTGCTTTCCTCAAATGGAAGCAGTTTGCACTTGATAAGTTAGATGGGAACGCGTTTCCCGCTTCCCCTTTTTATGTGGCTTTGTATTTGCAACATCTTATAGAGGAAACACATTCCCCTAGCGCGGTCGATTCCGCTTTCTATGGCTTAAAATGCCCCGTTGCATTGCTTAAGAGATATTTAGTTATGTTTAAGATACCCCCAGATTCTATAGATCTTATTTTCAAGCCCATTTCTGGAGGGAAGGGCTGTTGCAAGCTTGTTGTCCCTGATAAGCCAATTAGTTACTCTACTATTAGAGGGGCTTTTCGTCGGGACCTGCTAAGTCTCGGAGTTGAACCGTCCAAGTTTGGTTTGCACTCTCTGCGATCTGGGGGAGCCACTATGGCAGCCAATAATGGGGTGAACGAAAGAATTTTCCAGCGACATGGCCGTTGGAAATCGGCACAAGCCAAAAACACCTATGTAGATGATGACCTCGAACAACGTCTTCAAGTATCTCGTTTTCTTGGGCTCTGAGGGCTTTCTCTATCAATCGTGTAATTTCAAAAAATACGGTATGTTGCAATGGTAAATATCAAGGCATTCACGCTGTTTTTACAGCGCAAAGCACGTTAATACAACTCTAGTAAATATGATACTTAAGTATCAGTTTGTCTCCTAGAGATATCTAATAGTCATCTACATCATACTGCTTGGCACAACACTGTGGCCTACTGAAGCTAGCATTCAAAGTAAAGGTGGTAGTTTGCTTAGCTTTTACCAATTTCACCACTCTCAGAATTCCGTTCCTTTATTGACATTGTTTCTTCAAATATTTCAACACCTCGCTATTTCATCCCTGGAAGTTTGTCCCGTTTCAAATTTTCAGAATTTAACCAATTCCCCTATACTCTTTTCACCAAAACAAACTTTTATTATGCCTCAATGTTTTTCAATGATCGGGACTGAATTTTGTCTCAAAATAATTGTCTATTAACTCTGTACGTGAGCTTTTTGGAAGTTTCTGGAATAAGGCGACGAAATACGAAATACAAAAACCTTCAACTTGTCGCGCAACATTGTTTCGTTGCAAGTTTTGGTCGATGTTTCGCGTTTTTCACCTTGCGTGATGAACTTGACCCGCAACAAAGACGTTTGTTGGGGGTTGAAGAAATGCGGTGTGCTGATTGGTTGATTTGCTAGGGCACGAGCAAATTTGTTGTGCGACAAGTTTTGGGTTTGGTGAAAAACGAGCAACAAAGCCAAATTTGTTGTTCAAAGTAGACCCACGCTCTACTTTTCGCAACAACTTTCTTCAACCTGCAACAACTGTTTTTGTTGCGGGTCAAGTTGATCACGCAAGGTGAAAAACGGGAAACATCGAAGAAAACTTGTAACGAAACAATGTTGCGCGACAGGTTGAGGGTTTTTGTATCTCGTATTTCTCCGCCTTTTAAACAAATAATGAGCGTTAAATCACCTCCTATAATGCTAACAGCAAGTCTTGTGCACATTCTATATTTTTGTTCTTGTAAACCCTTGCTGACATTTATTGAAAACGATATTGTTTTAAAAAACCAACGCAAAAATTCCCATGTGAGAGGGCCATGAAGAAAAAGCACAGATTATCGATTCCTCATAATATATGGCCTATATATATGGTACAGTTTCGACCAATAAAAGTGTCTCGATAGTTGTTTCTATCTTGTTTGTTC
>JAHPZR010004719.1:40000-47500 GCA_019787425.1 Platygyra sinensis
GCACTAGCGCATAGTTCAGTCAGACAACACGCTAGTGTTTCGAAGCGTGCGACTGGAACACGAGACTCATGCGAAGTATGAACCGTATTCATGTTCGAATACTGACGCATACGTGAGGTTTTAAGAGTATTCTGGACGACACACTTGAAGTGTTCTGTAGTGTTCGACTGGAACACGAGAAATGCATTACGTATAAAACGTGTTCATGTTCGAATACTGACGCATTCGTGAGATTTTAAGACTATTCTGGACGACACACCTGGAGTGTTTTGTAGTGTTCGACTGGAACACGAGAAGCGCGTTTAGTGTGAAACGCGTTCATGATCAAATTATGGCGCATAGGCCGGCGAGGTTTTAAGAGTATTCTAAATGACGAACATCAAGTTTTCTGTGGTGTTTGACTGGACCACGAGACTCATATGTAAAGTATGAAACCTGTCAAAGATCGAATACTGACGCCAACGTGAAGTACTGAGGACCCATACCAAAGCTTGTATATCACCAAAACTTGTTCAAAACCGCCGTGCAACACACGTTTTAATTCGTTTATCGATTGCTTGAATTCCTAACAAAACCCACCCAAAAGAAAAAAAATTATTAGGCATCAAAGAATGTCATCCCAACAAAAAGTAAACAACTGCCATGATCTTCATTCCATTTCAAATGATACTTTATTTATAAATGAAAAAACTATGGAAGAATTTATAAGACCCTATATTATGAAAAAGCATAAGGAACCATCTAAGAAGCAAAACCTAAAACAACCCTATAGCATTTAGTATGCAAACTTATATATCTAGATGCTGCTTTGTTATGAAAAGGTATAATGAACCATTTGAGAAGAAAAGCCTTAAAAACCAACTAAAATTCTGTATGCAAACTTTTATCTAGATCCTGCTTTGTTATGAAAAGCATAACCATCTGAGAATCAAAGTCTTAAAAGAGACACTATTATTTTTTTAGCAAACTTTATAACTAGATGCTGCTATCTTTTGAAAAGACATAATGAAACACTTTGGATGAAACTTTATGACTAGATGCTGCTATGTTCTGTAAAAGCATAAGGTACCATTTGAGAAGCAAAGTTTTTGAAAAAACACTATTTAATAACATTTTGTATGCAAACTATAACTAGATTTTGCTGTGTTATGAAAAAGCATATGAGAGGCAAAGTCTAAGAAAACACTTAAATTTGGTATGCAAACTTCTGAACTAGATGCTGCTATGTGGCAACATTGACTGGCTCTCATCAGTATTTTCAACATGAACTATTTGTATTAATTAAATGTATTAATAAATCAGTTATTTTATTCAGTTTTACTTCTTAATTTTCTTAGAACTTTTTGTATTTAAACTACTCAGAGTCACTTTGGATGACATGCCTCTGTCTCCTAGGAGAGCGTGGTGCATGTCTATTTTCCCTTCTACGCTTGCTGTTATCGCCTCTACATGTATGCCTAATAGTGACTGGTGTTGAATTCTGTTCAGGGGTTGGGCTGTGGCTGCTCCTTTCATCATCCTCCACCTCCTCCACCAAGTGTTCGCCTCCTGTTTCCATCTCGATGTCTGCTAAAGCCCAGGCTACATTGTGTTTCGGCATTTGCCTCTCTGATGGAACACCTTCAACTCTCGGAACACGAGGCCTCAGGTCCTCTCGCTGGCTATCATTGATCCGCTGCTGGAGCCGTTCCATCAACACACTTGCCCTTTCTGATCTCCAGATTGGACGGCGGACAACCCACTTTCCCTTGTTTACTCCAACACCATTCTCCTCGTCACTGACATAATCATAATTTAATGACTGCAAGTTCTCCTTTTCCTGGCCATTTGAAACTTTTAACCGTGCATTAAACAGCTGGAAGTAAAGAAAAATAGTTATTGGTATTAATGCTCACTAAAAATCATTTATTCAAAACTAATTATTCATTTCAGTTCCTAATTATACTTTTCACACAGTCAGGAGCAGTTATGTAGTAACCTGCTTTACAGTACATAAATGTAGGTGCCTACTTTGAGAGAGTTGACTGTTTTTTTTTGCACGATCAGTCAAATGTCCTTCTGTAAAAGTTACCTAACATGTGAGCAATACAAAATGTAACTTTTGTGCATGCACTCAAGACTAATTAAGCAATAGAAAACGTTTTCCGTGTTTGCATAGCCTGATATAAACACGAGAGGGGTTGGGAGAATTCGAGACAGTTATGCGAACCCGAGACGAAGTCGAGGGTTTGCATAACTGTCGAGAATTCTCTCAACCCCTCGAGTGTTTATATCAGGCTATGCAAACACAGGAAAAAAGTTTTCTATTGCTTTTATAAAATATTTCTCAAATTAATTCGACAAATGAAGAGAAATTTTGTTTATGGACTTCTTGATCCAAAAAGCTTTTCTCAATACACGCTCTAGACAATCATCTTTCAAACTAACCAATCAAAACCCGCATCTGATAATGCACGAACCAATGAAATTTCGCGTTACAAAAATCAAAATTTGTGTCAAAATCGCCAGCAAGCAAGCGAGCGCCGTGTAAATGAAAGCGATATCAGCTTTGAATCCTTCTAAATCTTTGGGAGAAATGCCTAAAGTTTGGTGAAAACAGAAGAAATGTTTAAAAGATTTACGACTCTGTATGGAAAGAACTTCAAGATGAAACCACTGTACTTGATCGCTCTTGAAAGTGACGCAAACTTGCCCGATTTGGCAGCCCGAGAAGACGGTAGAGAAGCTGAATCGCTCATCGTGCCTTGTGAAGTTTTGCTGGTTTGGAATCATAGCACAAGCAGGCAAGTTTGAGTTAATGCAGTTAAGTCGAAGGGCATTAAATCCATCAGTCTGGTGAGCTGTCTGGTACATTCTTCCAAGTTTTAGTGGTCATTTTTTGAACATTTGACAGCCAAAACACGGCAACCGATCGGCCGTGTAAAATCTGATTTGAACAGATTTCGCTTCGCGGACTGTAGCATATAAGCTTAGTTGGCGTTTAATTTTATTTCACATCTTTTTCAAAACACAGAATGTGATTTTGAGAATTTTACTGTAGTAATTAAATGCAAATATTATTTTGAAAAACGTTTACTGTGTATTTTGCTGCATAATATTTTGTTGTCTTCGCTTGAGCTCCCTCGGCAAGGTCGTCTAGCTCACTAACATCGAGGCATGCAAAGGGCTGTTGTTCGTCATTCTTTTGCTTTCTTTCCACGGGTCTGAGGGAAAGAGATGGTCAATCCCCAAATCAAAACTAAGAAAAATTTTCTTCATTTAAATTCCTTAATATTTGTACTTGAGAGTTGAACTATCCGCTTTCAAATGGTTTTAAATTTGCCGGGGAAACACAGAAAGCGTGACGTGACAACCATGTTTACATACTCTCATGCAAACACGCCTCTCGGCCAATCAGAGCGTGCGTACTATCTTAGTTATTTTATAAATTACAGTGTAAATGAAACATTTAGAAAAATGTGTAATTTACCCTTTTCCTTCTTGAGCGTAACTTGTTCTCCTCCTTTAGCCTATCTGTTTTCTGTTTGTTCTCCGGTAGTGATTGAAGATATATTTTCCTTTTGGTTTCATAGTATCTCACAACAGCACCTGAAGGGAGTGGTAAAAGCATTACATTTGAAAAGTGCTTTTAGGAGGGTTTTTATTGTTATTTTAACCACACTATCATTTTTTTCTTTTACTTCCAGTTCCCATGTTTTATTTTAAATACTGTACTTTGCATTGATATACATGTAAATAACCTACATAGATAACCAATAAATTTTATTCTAAGGATTTATCATCGAGAACCATTTCAATATTTGATCTTCCCTACATACTAACACAATGAAAAAATTCAATTTCTTAATCTTTGATTAAAAATGTTTAAAATTGAAAAGAATACTACAAACAATCTACACGTATGGTAACTTTTTAACACAGAACTACTATCTTTGACTTACGTTTGACCATCTTTAAAGGGTATCCCTTGTCTTCATTAACAATCTGCGCCTCCAATTCATGGCGCACTGACGCATTGTGTAATGAAATGACACTGCAAAATAGAGTGCGGTAAAATATGAAAAAATAAGTGTCGAGTCAATTTTTCAAAAATATTGTTTTTCTCTTTGCAAGATTGTCTTGCATAAGGTTACCATGTTAAGAATCTCAACATTTCACTGTTTTACTGTCCCACAAAGACAAAATGTTTAAATGTTTAAACTTAGAGTGCATATGAAGCGAAATCAGTTTTTCAGTAGTTAGAAAGTTCAACATTTTAAAGACACTATTCCAAAGTTTGAACCGTGTTTGAAAAAAATTGGCGATTTTATAACACCTGAAAATTGTGATATTTTCCTCTCAAAAATGGTCTTCGAATCGCGCGGCCAAAATGTCCTAATGACGTAGTGTTGTGGACAAGACTATGAGATTGCAATATGATACAGCGTGTATTGGCTATACACAACACCGATATTCTCGTCGTCATTTGACGATTCAAATAAAATAAAGTAAGCCCAACTACTTACATGTACATGCCTTTTTTTAAACAGAGTTCTCAAAAAAATTTTTTCATCAACCATCGCAGTTACATTTAATTACACAGGCAACATTTTAATTTCGAATCGTTGAAATTTTACCTTAATTTCTAGATTGTTCTCAGAAATATGTATTTCTTGTAGGTATTCAGCTGATGCGCAGATTTCTTCGGGATATTCAGTTACGCATGATGAACTTCCCCGATGAACATAAACAATTCCAGTGTTTACTTTCTGTTACTGCTACTCAAACTGGCACTCTTGGAGAAATGCTGAATGAAGAACAGAGTGAAACAATTGTCCCTTTGCCACCGGTCAAGAGGATTGCTTTAAATGAAGATGATCATTCCAAACTTACCGAAATGTATAAAACTTTGCTTCCAAACTGTGAGGTAGTATCTACTCAAAGACTTTGTGACAGTTTTTCAAGAGTTCAAATCAGTGGTGCAATATACAGATGTTCAAGGAATTATGGTGTTTTAGCCAAATGGTTTAATGGGGAGTGTAGACCAGGAAGAGTTTGCAGATTCCTTGCCCATGATGTGGTTGTTAAGCAAGACCGAGGCAAAAGGCAGAAACTTACCTTTGTGCTTGCTGAGGTTGATTGGTTCAAGGCCCATCCTGAAAGGAACTGGTTTCCGGACCCCCTTGAAGTATGGTGTACTGATTTTGAAAGTCATTCTGCAATGTCTTTCATTCCAGCTGAAAGGATTCACAGTCAATGTTTGACAGTTCAGTACAAACTTAAATTTAATTATGGAAGAGAACAGGTTGTTGTTACCATTCCACTGATTGGAAGATTTATCTAATGCCCCATTCACACCAAAGCTTCAACATGTTTAAAAGCTGTTTAGTTAAACACGGTTTAAAATTGTTTTCCTTATAAAAGCTGCTTACTGATGTTTTTTTTTACTTCAAATTCTGGACAAATTAAAAAACATGTTTAAGTTCATCTAAATCCTGCATAAAAGCCTGAGTTGCAGTTTTTCTTTAATAGTTTTCATTTTTCTAAACCTGGTTTAATTAAACATGTTTAGTTTGTGTGAATGGGGTATAAGCTTTGAATTTAATACAGGCTTAATCTTCTGGACAAGTTTGGAAACTTAATGTATTGCAGTCAAAAATTGAGTGGAGCAAATCCTGAAAGGAACTGAAACTATAATTATTATTGGGAGAATAAAACAGAAAGCTAAGGTTAAGATTTTCTTTTTAGGCAAGCTTTTTACATGTGCTAATACTTGTTATACGTTTTTAATCATATTTTATGTTCATTTGTACTGTTTATAACTTATGATGTCACAGACTTTTAGAGCACAGTACACTGTACATAAATAGACAGATCAATAATTTATTGATATAATAAAGAAGCACTTACATATTCATTTCAGTGATTGCATTTAACTTTCTAGTACATCACCTTTTTGTTATAACAATAATTACATGTGAGCTTCAGAATATAAAGTGAAGTTATGAGGATTGATAAATTCTCAAAAGAGGGAAAGGTCAACTTGAAAAATTGAAACAATCCTTGTAAGTTCATCAGGTCCTTACCAACATGTACATGTAGTCCTCCCAACAGTCAGTTTCCAAATGCATTGATTAATGGAAATTAATTATTTTGAACCAAGTGGGACTTGCCAAAGAGTAACGGTTTAGTTGAGCTGACACTAGTTATCATGGTAATTTGAACCAAGTAGTTCATTTTAGAGCAACTGGCTCATCACAAGAGTAACCAAATAATGACTGTATTGTCCCCAGTCCTTCATAAAATGATATGATACAATATTGTAGGATGGAGCTCCTTTTTTATCATCCCCTACTTGCATTTAATATACCCCTTTCACATACCTACTTTAGGAAGTCTTGTTTTCATTTTCAGTTAGTGCTTAATAAATAAACTGATACAGCCATAAGGGGCGTCTATTCGAAATATTATAGAACTGTGCTAAAAAAAAAGCAGTAACAAAGTAAAGTCACAGATTTTTTCAAATGAATCCACTGTCATGCCTGTTTCAATAACAATACTCTGTACAAAACTGAAAAGATTTTACTCTGAGACTATGATAAATGATCGTGAGGTTTCGTTAGGATGAACTTGTTCTGTTACAGTTAAGAAATTAAACAACGTTTTCTCCTAAAACTGTCTTAATATCGATAAAACTTGTGTTCCTCAAGTGTTCTCAGAGAGCCCGCTTAATACGGACACCCGGATACGGACACCCGGATACGGACACCGTGGCATGTCCCCTTGGTGTCCATATTAAACGGGTTCCACTGTATTTAACATCTTGGTCGGCTGCCGGTCATATAGCCACAGCGAAATAAGAAAAGTTAATCTAAACTTAAATTTACGTACGCACGCAAGCGTTTAAAGAAACTGTGTCAGCGTAATCATCGGCCAAGAGGTGAAATTGCGTAAAGAGTTTATTGCAGCCTAACGGCGTCTTTACAGCATTTAACCACTTCAGACCTGGACAAGACGGGCAACACAAAGAAATCGGCGCTTTGTAGTGATACAACAAAGTATGCAAATTTCTTGACAAAACATGCACACATACACCGCGCCGACAACATGAACCATAAAAGTGCAATTGCTCTGGTCAACAAATAGATACACGGCACTGCCCTGTAATATGCCCATCTTCGATAAGACTTCTCCAGGTCTACGTCACGGTTCTAAACACTCCACAATTCTATAGCTTTGGCGTCAGGATCAGGTAGTCAAGGATAACGTATATACGCGCAGATCGCACAAACTTTGAATTCAAATCCTAAATTTTGCTATGCACCTGAACTGTTACCTTCTTTCATAATTTTTTTACAAAGGGTTCGTCATCATACTCTAGGAGTACGACAGATGTGTGGTATACTTAAACGAAAATCCACGAACGATTATGAACGGAGCGTATTCCACCATATTCGATACGAATATTCCAGGTGTACGTCACGTCTTGTGTGCGCCTTGAATACTCTAGGATTGTATAGC
>JAHPZR010004719.1:52500-84998 GCA_019787425.1 Platygyra sinensis
ACATTCTGGAGAATAACCATGTACTATTGGACTAAATAAAGTTTTTTCTAGTACCTTTTTTAAAAGAAAGCCAAAGGTTATTAAAATGACCTTTCGCTTTCGAGCAATTTAAGTGATATCTAAGTTTCGGAGAATGCTTAAAGTTAAGATACAAGAAAGCAAGTCAGTCAGTCAGTTAACACATAAATGAGCAAGCAAGTTAGGTAAGTAAGTAACCATTCAGTTGCCGAAAACCTAAAGAAAGATAAAATGAGGGTAAATGAAGATTAACCTCAATCGGCGATTTAAATTTACAAAACGGAAGAAAAAAATGTTTAAAAAACACAAAAGTATTTAAATGCTGAATTTCAATGAAATTACTTGTCTTATTTATGCGAAGGTCATTAAAGATACCTTTCAAGATACTACAGATTATTGATCATTTACATTTAATGAATACTGTTTCAAGCGTGCTGTTTTCTTAAGCAGGACACACAGAATCTATAAACCACGCTTTAATATTCGACAAGTCCGAGAGTACAAAGGCTAGTAATCCGAGCACCAAGATAACTAGAACTGATTACATAACACAACTGTCAGATAGAAACAATGACTATTGTAACAAATACGTTTTGTGAAATATTCAGACCTCAAGCTCAATGCGACTCTGATGTTAACTTGGCTGGTGTAGCTGGTGTTTAAAACTCTCAACCTATTACAGACCTACTTTCCCGACCTCATTTGAAAACTCGTAATTACCAAGATCCAAATAACAACAAACTGTAAAAATAGTTTCTTATGAGAATTATACCTATACTGACCACAGGGTAAAAAACCATACCAAATTTAAAACCATAATTCATTCGTTTTAAGGCCGCATTCAACCTAATTACTTGGGAGTGTCCTTCTGGTTTGATTGTCATTTGAGCATCTTTCTATTTTTCCCTAAAATTTTATCCCATGTAGTACCCTGTGAGCTTACTAGTGAAGGAAATAATCTACTAAACAGCATAAACTGGAATTTGTCAAACTAGTTCACGTGAGATCTAGATTGTAACTATTTCTTTGATATTGCAGAGTATTATGGTGAAAATCCTTTTTTATTCAAATTAATCATAATTTTGTCTTAGATAAGATGTTGATGTTGTAATAAGAAAGAAAGACAAATGAAACTGACTAGATTTATATTTTCACGACGTTTCGAAGTCATCGTAACTCCATTGTCAAGTGATAAATACTTACAAGTGTTAGAGTTTAAATAGATGGAAAGCATAATTTGCATACTAGGTGTTGTAAAAAATGTTATACAAATAACTTTGCCTTGATCGAGTCGCTTTGGACATTAAGAGAGGGTGACAATTCCCTAATGTATAGCATTTCATAAATTAAACAGTCCTGTTTAGTCTTACATTTTCGTAAGACTGTAAAGTGCTGATTGATATTATCAGGCAAACAATCGTGTTGATTATTGAAATGTTTCTTGATGTTGATTTATTAAGAAGTTGGATGCCAGCAAAGGGCAGCATACCATCGTTTTCGGCTTCCATTGTTAAAGATATTGATGGGTGACACGCGTTTAGAACTTGTAAGAAATTCGATGCGGCGTTAACACTCGGCATCTATGAACAGTTCGACGGTGTGGCTATGGGATCCCCCAGAGGAGGTTGGCCACGCGCCGAACTGCATTATGGGTCATTATTACAGCATGCTTCAGTTGACACGATCTCTCGTGATGTTCGGACCTCTGGGGAGGCGGCCGAAGATCCGTTAAAATCGGAATTTCTTTCTTCTTTTCGATGTAATGCTCAACACTGAATGTTATTCTGCTAAGAAATTGTTCGGATTACCTTACCAACACATGATGATCGGCGAAGACGATAAAAACGCGAGTGTTTTTACAATCGAGTCCCAGAGTGAAGACGAGTCCACGCGTGATCGATCTGACAATCCTACACACGCCGATGGATATATGCAGCTATTTCCTCGATATATCCTGCCACTTTTTAAAGTTTATCGATACGCGAATGATTGTGCTTCCCGAGAAATGCAGCTTTGCGCTTCTCAGCCTATAATATGAGCAAACGAAAGCTTGAATGCGATTTCTTCTGGCCGTGTTATTGTTTACATTATTGCTTATGGCTCGAAAATTGTACTTAATTCGTTTACAGGGAACTGAAGAGATATAGTTTATTTATTCGAAACTTGTCGGAATTTTTGTATGCTGTGTCAACACATGTCGTATATGTACCATAGCCCGAGACTATAGTACAGTCCCTTACTGTACTACCGAAAAATGGTTTGTGCACCCCTTTCAGTCCTACTGGTATAATTTGGAGTAGTCAGCAAAAATTTCCCATTTTATATAGCCAGTTAGTTGACAAATTATGTGAGAAAGAGAAAGTCCAATTTGATGAACAAACTTAGAAAGCACTCTAGCTAGGGCATGCAGGCATCCCAAAAGTGTAATCCTTGATATTTATGAGCAGAAGACATTTTCCTAATGATGAGGGTGTTATGATTTGTCACAAGGAATGGTTGGTTATTAGTGTATCACTACATGCATTCAATTATCAGTGCACTGAAATTATACATCTTTCAGTCGCTGAAAAATGAGATAATATTGCATTTTAAAAATTGAGACTAGGCAGCCATACCACACCAAAGTCCTAAAATGGTCACTTCTATTTTAAATGAAAATCCTGGTCTGTCCTTGGAGTGAGTAGGGTATCAAATAAAAAAAATTTGCTTAGAAATTTCCAAGTCCATAAATCCATACTTACCATAACAAGGATAAAGGGTTTTAAGATTTACACAGTATCTGAAAAAATAAACCCTGGAGTTGACTATTATTTTAGGGATCAGTTATCTTGCCTTTGAAAAATTGGGTTGTCCTTGCAGAAAATTATCTCCTGATGCCCCTTCCCAAGCATCTCAACACAAAAGACCAAGAGCCAGTGTATCAGTTTTGGCATCTTAATAAACAAGAGAGGGAGTCTGGGGACTCAAGCAGGGATCCAATCAGGGGGGAGATGGGGGGGGAGGTAAAATCAAACAACTTGAAAGAGCAAATGAGAAACAATCAGATGGGAGCTGATGTCAACAAACAACTGATCTGGAGTCAGTTCAGAGGGCCTGGGGCAAATTAAGCTATTGCTAGTGAATACCAACAACATCAATTATTGTACATCAGATCTCTAACTCTTTTCTGATTGGCAGAGAGCATACAGTGAATTTTTGAAATCAGTGCCCATGACATCATAACTGCAGCTTATACAATAATTAATTATGTCAAGGACTTTCAAGGTCATGGCCCGTAATCATGTCAAGTTTGCACGCTTTGTTTGCACGACTTTCAAGGTCATGGCCCGTAATCATGTCAAGTTTGCACGCTTTGTTTGCACGACTTTCAAGGTCATGGCCCGTAATCATGTCAAGTTTGCACGCTTTGTGTTGCTTCCCGTCATTGTAGAAGCAAAAACATAAAACAATTATTCAATTCGGTTTTTGTGATATCCAGAATAATCTTTGTCGAGTAAGGGTTATCAGCCTCGGCATTCGGCTTAGGCTGATAACCCTTACCTCAACCTTGATTATTCTAGATATCATAAAAACCTCATCCAATATTTGCTTATAATCATTCAGTAATTCTGCACAACCAGGCATAGTACCAAAATGAGATGGGTGTTATGTATGTTGACTACGCCATGTGGTTTTACCATGTGCTTTGGCCAAGAAGTGTGTATTTCAGTATTCGCCATTAAACTATGTTAGTTGCTTTACATGGTGTCTAGTGGGTTATTTATCTCCCAAAACACCACACTAGGTACATAACATTTGCACATAGGCAAAACAGGTGACAACAAACAAAAAGCTGTACATTACAGAAACAAAGGTATCTTTTTTTATTGAACTTTACTATCAACATTATATTACAGCCTAAACCTGCCAGTCACGAAGTACATGATAACACAACTATATGCTAAAATTACAACATTTTGCAGAAGAGTTTTCCAAAACATGAAAGTGAAAAATTAATATTTGAACCTTTTTTCTCCTCATAAAGGCAACTTCATCAAGCATACTCAAAGCCACCACATTGTAGAGACAGCATATGAAGAGGACTCTCTGTTTTCATTACACAGCTCCAGGTTATAACACCAATCAATATTTGTGTCTACTCTGATCTCTGCTGAGAACAACAATTACAAAGAAATATTGAACTATGCCCAGGTAAATGAAGCAATATAAATTACAAGGAGCCTATTGACCTTGAATCTGCTTGAATATAAATAATTCAAGGAGTTTTATAGCCTTGATAAATAACATTAATCTGTAAAAATACAGCAATCTATTAAGTACCAGACATAAAACTAATAACATTAATGTAACATTACAACGGCAAAAAATAAATCGAGTTAAACAGATGAAAATAAAATGAAAACAACTAGGTTTCCCTTCGTGTTTGGTGACAGTGCTGTCTTGATTACCGCCAAAAAAATGTCAAACTTTAGACGAATATAGCGAGAAAACGGCAAGGGGTGCGATGGGGTGCGACGTCTTAGAAATAAACTATAACTATTGTAGAATACGATGATACATTTTTCTTGGTTGAAAACTCCATTGTTTCGGAGCAAGAAATGGTTGATTATGCACACCGTAAATCGTGACCACGATCCGTCATTTTTGACTCGCCTACAGTTGAATCCCAATAGTGGCAAGAAAGTTCGACAAATTGGCCCAAAAAAACGACACACTAAAACTTTAGATCCTTACCTTTCTTTTCCTTTAAGCAATTAGATCACCAAACTCGTTAATGCCGAGAAAACACGCAAAGAAATCCTCTTCATCCCTCGAGCGACGATTTCTTCCAAATCGACTCCCAAGAAAATACGCGCTCCTGATTGGTTAATTGCCTCTACCATAATGCAGTTCGGCGCGTGTCCAACCTCCTGTGGGGATCCCCCTTAGGGCCTCTGATTGCTAACGTGTTTATGTGCTCTATGTGCTCTATTGAAGAACAACTAGATCTCAATGGAAAAATGCCTGAATTCTATCGCCGGTATGTGGACGACACCTTAACAATTATGCCGAGTGTTAACGCCGCATCGAATTTCTTACAAGTTCTAAACACGTGTCACCCATCAATATCTTTCACAATGGAAGTCGAAAACGATGGTATGCTGCCCTTTGTTGGCATCCAACTTCTTAATAAATCAACATCAATTAACACGAAAGTGTTTGTCAAGCCAACAAATAAAGGGTTACTCTTGCATTATGACAGCCACGTTGATGCCCGTTATAAACATTGTCTAGTACGAACTATGCTTGAGCGCGCCTATCGACTGTCATCCTCTTGGGAGTTTTTTACTGAAGAATGCACTCGACTTGAAATTGTTTTTTCCAATCTTCATTATCCGAAAAATCACATCAATCGGATCGTTAATCGATTTGTTTTGGAAAAGACATCTCCAACACAGACAACACTGAACTCGACCACAATTAACATTGCGCGAGTAGCATTACCCTTTAAAGATCAGAAAGCGGCCGATACCGTTAGACGTCAGCTTAACGACCTTGGAAGCAAAATAAACGTTAGTTTCCAACCTGTGTTTCTTAGTAAGAAATTAGAGGACGAAATCAAGATCACAGAAAAGAAGCCATCAATAGTTAACCAACAACGTGTAGTTTATCAGTTTAAATGTAGTTTTTGTGACGAAAACTATATCGGTTTTACGATGAGGCACCTACACGAACGTTGTGAGGAATATAAATTTAATTCGTCTAGCATCAAGAAACATTCCAATAATCAACACGATTGTTTGCCTGATAATATCAATCAGCACTTTACAGTCTTACGAAAATGTAAGACTAAACAGGACTGTTTAATTTATGAAATGCTATACATTAGGGAATCGTCACCCTCTCTTAATGTCCAAAGCGACTCGATCAAGGCAAAGTTATTTGTATAACATTTTTTACAACACCCAGTATGCAAATTATGTTTTCCATCTATTTAAACTCTAACACTTGTAAGTATTTATCACTTGACAATGGAGTTACGATGACTTCGAAACGTCGTGAAAATATAAATCTAGTCAGTTTCATTTGTCTTTCTTTCTTAGATGTTGTAATAAACATTGAAATTGTTTGTCTCTTTTATGCACAGTATAATAAAGCTTCAACGATACTGCACCGAGATTGTTGAATTTCTACAGTTCATTGGATACGTTCTGTGAAAGCGCATTAACCCTTTTCTCCAAGTTGCGATGAAATGAAGCCTTCATATTCAATAAATACCAATAAATACGGTATGTCGAAATCATGAACATCGAGACATTCCCGCCATTTCACAGCAAGTTGCCGCGTGCCAAAAGATCTTCCAGCAAGAGGCTTTTTCCGTAAGATTTTTGAAACATATATGAGCGAAACACCATTCCACTCCTACAAGTTTTCAAACTTTTTCCTCTTACACTTTCAAGGTCAAGTTAATATCTGACAATAACCTAACCCTAGAGAGCTGCAAATTACGTCAGGGTTATAGCTCAACTACAGGAAGAGTAAGATTTTTTTCAACGCTTTTCGTTTTTCGTCTCGAATGCTCTTTAACTCAAACTGTAGCTTCCTCTATGACTGTTATGCTTTATGGTATCCCACAAGCAATATCTTTCAAAGTTCAAATGGTACATTTTGTGTCATCTCTGGGTCGATAGTTTCAGTTTTACAAAATATGTGGTTTTCCCCACAGGAGTGAAAGAGGAACATCGAAATAGAGCTGTCCTGATATTTTAGATAGAATAAAGGTGCGTTTCTTTAAGAAAATCCAAGATGAGATTCTTGAATCCGAAAGAATCCGAAAACGGAGTTTGCGTTTTTTTTTACCAAACAGATCAATCCACGATCTCTCGGATCATGTTGCGTTAAATCCCAGCGAAGTGGATTCTTCGTTTCCTTTGGCGCACCATGATCCGAAAAAAACATCTCTGAGATTGCTATTCGTTTTTGAGTCTTGATATTTTCCGCCAAGATAAGGCTCAATCTCTATTATTTTTTTTATATTAAGAAAGGGCCCCTTCAGTTATCGCCATTGTTATATGATCAACGCTCTCTAAAAGTGGCGTCGACAAAATAATATTAGAGTAGTAAGATATGACCGTTTACTATAACACATCAGATGAGTCGTATTTACCGATTCATCAACCCACTTTATTATTTCTGTTTTTAGCAGCAAAAAGATAAACCAACTTTTTAATTTTCACTAAAGGAACATGTTACAAGCTTACACATGCTACAAACCATATCTGTAAACAACAATTTATCCTTCATTCTCACATGAGGTGTTAGCTTTTCTCTTCAACCTTATACAGTTCAGTTGTCTTTACTGAACCCAGATGTATCCCATGGCCTGAATGTGTTTATCTCCGTTGTCTGCGGAGTGCGTGGCCTCGTTTCCCAGGTGTCCGAGTCCCTCTGGTGGCCGCCTGTAGCAAACCCGATCCTGGAGTCCCCAGTAACACAATCATGTTCTTGATTCCACGTATAGCCAATTGTTCCTTTAGAAAAGGCAGGATTGTCACTTATAACATTGAAACCTTCTCTGTTGCAGTTGGGCTGCAGGGAGGCCTGAAAACCAATCAACGTCTTCCATTCGTGTCCTAATGAGGTGGGAAGGTGTTTACCATCTGTAATCAGGGCATAAAGAGAGCTAGCCTTCATGTTCAGAACAAGGAACCTGGTATCTTCTCCAGGGATCTTCATGCCCAGTCAGATTTTGGTAAAGGGTGTCATTAGGTTGGTAGCTTGGTCTCTTCGTGGTCTAAGCCTATCTCCCCTTCAGGTAAGCCGTATGTGTTCTTGTCAGTCCAGTAAGGTGAATCGTAATGGAACGTTTTCTCCAAAATACAAATACTTGTACTTTAGTTCAGATTGTCATATGATCCATTTTCCACTGCTTTGGCAGCCACCAAAACATCAAAACTGAAGCATGAAATAAAGCGAGCTGATGTCTCGTGGAACGTTTTATCCAATTTTAGGTCACACAAATATTTTTTTGGGGAAGATCATTCACTAAGCTTTTGTACAAATCGGACAAAAATAGGATTGCGAGATCAATATTTCATCTAGTTTTCATCTCAGTTGGCTACTTCCGATTTCTTAGCTTTTTTAATGCTGTAACTCCTTTATCAGTGAGGCTCATTTGATTCGAATCTAACAAAACATTCTCTGAGATATATTTTCATGTAACAGAATGATCGAAAGTAGCGTGACCTACATGTATGCCCCTTACTGTGAAAAAGGTTGACTTGACCAGATCATAACCAGATTACAACTACCATAATCGTGGCATTACTATTTTCTGTTGATCGCGAATGTTTTTTGTTTTGTTTTCTTCAAATGTTAGGGTTTAAATAACAATTTCATGAGGCGTAAACATAAAGGTCGTGACGCGTCAAGCGTCACGTAAAGAACGCAAGCTAGGAAAGAACGTTCATTAAAAAGTAGTGAAAACAATGTACGCGTACGTTCGGCAAAAAACGCCAGGTTTGAAGTGCCGCTTGTTTATTGTGGTTTCATTCAGCAGAAATAACAATTTTGCGACCCTACCAGGAACAATTGCAGACCATTAGATTAAAGGGCAATTCCTGTTGTTTGGGGAAACAGACCCAGGAGGTGCTCCTCGAAGTTTTTTGTGGGAGTGTGCTGTACGGGCATTGAAACCTGTGCCCTCTTGAGACCAAAATCTACGATTTTCCATTACACCATTCCACACTCCTAGAATTAGTACGTGGCTCCAACATATGATCCCAGCTTACCAGAAATGTCATCCATTCCTGGAAACATCAGTATCATTTAACAAGGGCTTCAAAAATTTGAGATGTTTGATGAGGGAAAAATACCCATTGCCAAGCCAGAGTGATAAAAATACCCTAATTCAAACCAGACTGTTCAAAATCCACACCCTTTCTTAGACCAAAACAGCTTAAGGACAACACCCTTTTGGGCGGGTGGGCCGCAGAAACCTATTTAACCCATATCAGGGAGTACTCGCTCTTTTGGGGAAGCAGAGTCTGTGGATTTTGAGTGAGAAGTTAGAGTGGATGTGACACTTGAAAATGGTGGAAGGAATTTGCAGCAGTCAGATGTTAGAGAAAAGACGCTGCATCGCACGACGTTTTTCACGTTATTACTAGTATAGTTTTTCGTAAGGGTAAATATCAACTGAATATATGTGGAAGGATTTGAATTTAGCTGGCTAAACGGGCTAAAAAGTAGCTGACATTTGGCTCAGAGAAATAATCAAAGAAGAAATTACAAACTGTGTAGAATTAAAATCAAGCCTAGCTTCTTTGTTTCTGTATTGACTTTTTAAAAACGCCCCTTTCTGGGAAAATTCGATCGTCATCTTAGATTCCACAAAATTGAACTCACTGGATCTTTAAACATATGCTCCTAGCAAATAGTTAAAAAAAAATGGGTCTTTTGCTCAATTAAATATTGTTTTACCAGATCATATCGTTCTGAAGGTAGCCTTTAAGAGTCCTTTAATGCCAAGAAATTGATTTCAACTTGTCTACAGTACAATTTGTTTGACGTCGTTATTGTGGCGTCAACCAAAAAACAACTGAGGTATTAATCTATCAAAGTAGAGGTGCTCAAAATATGTTGCAAGCAATTGTCAGCCACCTTCAGTTCGTAGTTTTTGCGTTATTTCTCTACAACTTACTGATCTTTGTCATAGATCTCTTTGCATGAACTTGGACCAGAGTGTTCACAATAAAATTGGTAATTTTATAAAACCTATATTAGGTAGTAACAAAAGCAAGTACGTTAGTTGCTGTTCACCATTTAGAGATTAAGAATGACCGAAAATGACATATTTAAACCGTTCGATATATCAGCAACTGGGTAAAAACATATCTTAATGTACCTGGTTTTGGCCATTCAAGTTTGTTCAACTTCTGAAGGACTTTCTGGCAACATTTGGGCTTTTTACCAGCAGCATTTACACACAAAAAAATACACCAAGCAGATAACTCCAGAGAATTTCATCGCGACCATTGTTTAGTCTTGGAACGGTACAATGTGTAGGGCTTCAGTTCAACGAGAACTCATAAGATAGCTTTTGAAGAGTCGGTCGTTTATAAACCCTTCTACTGATTACTGCTTACATTAAAAATCATTTTCTCCTCACACTTGCCAGGAGGTTTTCTTTCAGTTCTTGCTTGGAGAATTACTAAGTCAATCATTTCCCGGCTAATGATTGGCTCTTAACTTAGCTACAAAAGAACAACCAATAGCAAATTCTCTTTGAAAAAACAGAATGTTGATGTTTTAGAAAAAAAGTAAAATAACCATGGATACCTCTAAGTAAATATCGAGCGTTGAAGTTTTATTACCATAACGTCAAGAAACTTACGGCACGTTTGTTCTTAAACAACAGAATGGCACTACCAAAGAGCTTCTGAAATAACCATAGATACAAAATTCGGTTACAGTGATCTTGTTTAAAAAAGCTATTGAGTGCCAAAGTAATTATTTTACCACCCGTTTAGAACCTATTGTAGCACGTTCATAGTTTATAAACATCTTAATAGTAATTTTTTGGGAAAGGCGAAAATTGTAAGTCCCAGCCCATCTCCTCCAAATTGTTCACGCGTACTTTTTGTCTTAAACGGTTGCAATCAATCTTTCGTTTGAATTTTCTGAGCATTCTTGTTACTTGAACTTTAATTTATTTATTTATTTGTAAGTTTTATATTGCTCCCATTGTTTCTTTTCGCTAGATATTTTGAGGACATCAGCTGATTTGTTTTTTCTCGAAGATAATCATGCAAATTATTCCAGGGCGCGGGCTTGCTTTCTTTTGTCACCCACTGCATATACGTAAGGCCTGTGGTTCGACACATTGATGACTTTTTGACAATGATTGACAGTTTGAAGTCAGTTGTTGATAAAAAGTGTGGACGAAAGTTCCAGAAACACGAATTAAAATTATTTCCCAATCCCTACCAGTTGGTGTCTACAGGTATAATTTGGGTATAATTTGGCTACAACTCTTTAAGGGTGCTATTCTACCTCATTTAACTTATTGTAGCACAGTCTGGAATTTCTGCAGGGTTAGTGACTCCAGGAAATTAGAGAGGGTTCAAGAAAGGGCACTTACGCCATCTACTGTGATAGCAATTCAACCTATCCGGAACTATTACAAAGGGCAAAATTACCCACCTTATATAATAGAAGGTTACAAGATATTGCAATTTTAATGTATAAGGTTAAAAACGGCTTATGTCCAGATTACATTTTTAGGTTGTTTATTATTAGAAGCAACCAGTATAAGTCAAGAAATAACGACTTTATAATTCCTAGAGTTAACACCACGGGTTATGGTAACACTCGGTCAGATACATAAGACCGGTGCTATGGTCTAAGATTGATAGGAAATTCAGAGAACTAAAAACGTTAGATGAGTTTAAAAGAATAATCAGGAAGGCAGACATTGCTAAACATATTTTACTTAATAATTGTATTAACTGTACTCTTTGTTATTCTTAATATTGTAAATACTCTTAGGTTTGTGGGTGGGATTATAGAGGGAATTGTATAGGGAATATAGGGGTACTATAGTTTTTAACATTGTAGATAGGTGTCCTTTCTTAGTGGGAAACTGTTATTTTACTTGACACTTTAATAAAGTTATTATTATTATTATTATTATTATTATTATTATTATTATTATTATTATTATTATTATTATTATTATAAATTGATATAGTTGATATAAAGCGATTATTGCTTATTTACCGTCTAAGTAAAAAAATGTATGGAACGTTTTGAAATTGCAGAATGTCATACCATGAAGATAGTTATATAACCATAGATACGGAAGTGGGCTTTACGTGTTCAATTACCGCTACGCAGGAGTTTCAATTGAGGTTTGAAATTCCTTTGAAAGCTATTGATAACACGCCAGTTTAAGAAGTAAATATTTACCACTTAATCAGTCAAATAACCAACGGGACGTTTATTTTGAAATAGCAGAATAAATAAGGTTAAGAAGATAATAAAATAACCAAATATATGCAGATTATTCGGGTCGCGATAGTTAAGATGCAGAAATAAGATCAAAACAGCTATCAAAAGGATTTTATTTTACTGAACTGTGCTATTGGCCATACTTCTTCGTTCAAAATGTAGTATCCAATTATTGTCATTATGAGTGTGGTAAAATTAAAGACGGTTTACAAGAAGAACAAATAAAATGCACTTTCAGACTTACTGTCAGTATTATAGAACATGATATAAGGTCTTCTTTATTGATCGTCCATAATATCACAATTTCTTGACTTTATCTACTGAATAGTTTTTGAATTTACTTTTTATTGCGTTACAAGAACATAATCTATATGCGTTGTTCATGTTTCAAGTAAAATCACGAAGGACCGATCAGTCTTAATAAGATGATATGCATGTATTGCATGTCCGACCCCGTACGCACTGCGTACCTATTTTTGAGAACTGCCATTAACGCAAGATATTAAAATGCTGCCAAAGACACTAATAAAGGAAGGAGATATCGAAACATTTACATCAAGTTAAAGTTTCTGGTCGTGGCGCTATATGGGCTTCTTGTCCGTTTATTCTGACGTGTGAACAAGAGTCGCTGATTCGTCAGTTTTAATTGCAACCACTCGGGGTGAAAAACAAGAGTGTCAAGTTACCATTTTAAACTAAAAAATAAAAATATCGTGTTACTTTTACCTGCAACAAAAAACAAGTTTCAAAACTCAGCGGTGTTCTCATTCATGACTAGCCGTCCGTAATTTATCGTAGTTTCAATACCCAGGGTGACTCAACACGGAGCGATTCGGAGAGTAAGAGAACAAACTAGTGATTTGCATGTAATCCTCCCTCTTAGAAGCGCCACTTCGCCAAAAAGAAGACAACGCTGGCTAGTTTCACCTCAGGGTAACGTTTTCGCTGGTTTCAGTGATTCTGTTGGTACTTCTACAATAGAAATCCATATTCGAAAACACATTTCCTCAAAAAAAGATATGATGCATCATAGTTTCAATTTCCTTGATCGTAATCCTGCGTGAAACAACGCGAAATGATACTAGTTTCTCCGCCAACTTGCCCAAGAAAGTTTAGAAAACGTCAACATGTATCGCCACGTCCGAACTAACAAGCAGCAATTGTATTGGTTGTTCATGGAAGCTTCTTTCTGATTGGTCTGAGGCATATACAGAGGTCCAACTAAAAACCAAAACCCATTCAATACATACACCTGGCATGCCAACCACTTCTGTCATTCGAAGACAGTTTCCCCCATAATTTAGGTCCTGAGTATGTACCGTACGGTACAGAGTCATACCTAGGAGTGGAGAAATCAGATGACTTCAAATTATACCTAGAGCTATGTTCTTTAAAAATATTGCAAATATTACTTGGGCATAGTTTATATTTAACTTTATACATAAGAATGCAAATGTCCTCCAAACGTGTATACTATATTTACCTCAGTTCTCCTCCTTATTCAGACCTCACACTCAAAGCAACACTAATGTTAATTTGGCTGGGGTGGATGACACGCAGACTTAAGCCCTTATAAGGCTTTAAGAGAGAATGTCCCGGAAGACCGCGTGAAATCACAAAAATGTGGCACATGCTTAAAAAATTGATTTCCCTCATCTTTTGCTCAGAGATACCCCATGATGAGTTAATAAACGTGGTATATTTGTTTTGTTCAGATCTACTTTTGTTTTCCAGAAATATTGGAAAAATTGTACATGATGCCAACCGCCACAAAATGGTGGACATTGAAGGGCCGAGTATCAACACAAGGACTTCGCTCCTGAAAAGTGCAAAAGCAAGTTCGCGTTTTTTCTTTTTGTATATTTGTATGGGAGGTATTGGAAAGTTATTTCAGCCGAAAATCAGGAATTTTCATCTAAATTTGAATTCACAGCGCGTGTTTAAAATCCACCAATATTTCATGGTTTCAAAATCTAGTTTTGGAGCATTTTTTCAAGACGAGTTTTCCCTATGCGGTATAACTCCGAATCACTTGAGATTTAAGTTGTGATTAGTGGAAATGTTCTTCTTTTCAAGGATATAAAGATTAGTTTGGGGCTTTTAATTACTGCGCGGAAAATGCCCGCTCTATTTCGGGAAAATCGCTACCTCAAGGTGTTAACAACTACAAATAATCTAATTAGAGTCTCTGCTGTCGAACCCAAAATTCCGAGCAATTCTTAGTTCTTAGCATCCTATTAAATAAAAAAACCAATATTATAAGCTCACCTTGTAAATCTTGTGGCTTTAGATGGGGTTTTGTCCATATTTTCTCACCCAAACTGTCATCATCGCTTCGACAATCTTTAACCAAATGACGCAATAAACAAGCATACCGTGCGGCTCTTGCACGAAACATCGTAGTTTTTGTCAGATTTAACCATATTTTAAATTCATTCGGTTATAGTAATTGAGATATCTTGGTTGCATGAGAGAGAACGACGATACAATCATTTATAGTTGCAGGTAAACAACTCGAAGACGCGTATTTAGCGGAGTCGTGTCCAAGATAGGGGTCGCCAATATTTGTCACGCAATGCAACTAAGTGCACAGGCAAACCAAGTTGTGGTAATATTACTGCGACTACAAGTATCTGCTTGACACTGAACTCCCCAGCTGAGATAGATACCAGATATCTGGTCAACGTTTTTTCATGATAAGATTATGCAGTTACGCTCAATATTATGTTGTCACGTGTTTGAAAACATGATATAAATCATTCAATGTCTTGACTGAATATCAAACCCTGTTATTTCTTTGTATTTATCAATTTGCAGTAGTGGATCTAGGGAGGGGCCCGGGGACCCTCCCTCTTTTATTTTGGGTAGGGTCTGTCGGATTATGCCGGCATAATTTAGTAACGCTATATCTGGAACAGTAGGCATAATGCTGACATAATACTAATTTTTTAGCAGCATAACGTCGTTGCTTCTAAAAACTGTGAGAAGTGTATGCAAAGTTTGCCAGCAACTCATCTAGAATGTATAAAGTTGATAAAAGTGGGAATATGTTAGTAACTTGATACCTTAGACTCGTACCCAGTGATTTTGATACAATCGAAGGCCTAGTTATCTGTTTATTTCAGGCTTCCAAGCTTCACTTGCCCATAAAAGGTTTAACTGAACAATTATTGTCTAACATTAATTTCAAAAATGAAAGACTAGGAATGTTTTTCTAGGTGCAGGACTATGGAGGTGGG
This sequence comes from Platygyra sinensis, assembly GCA_019787425.1. Lineage (NCBI taxonomy): Eukaryota > Metazoa > Cnidaria > Anthozoa > Scleractinia > Merulinidae > Platygyra > Platygyra sinensis. The sequence goes on from JAHPZR010004719.1 coordinate 67,749, forward strand.
GTGGATGTATCATTTTAGTCCGGCATAATTTGAGCATTATACCTCCAGTCGAGCATAATTTTGAGCATAATACCCTTGTTTCATGGGTGACGCCCGAAAGCATAATTCTCTATTTTTCGAGCGTAATCCGACAGAACCTAATTTTGAGTAAAAAAAGTCGCAGAAGGAAGAAAAGCAGGCAGGAAAAGCAAAAAGTCCCGGTACTCGCGAGTGCCGTAAGATGTCGGATGACTAGTATACAGTTATCATCTCTACTGGCCGAAGCCTTAATATCGGGGCTCCTCCCAGGGGGTGGAACTTGGAGGGAGAAAACAATATTACCCAACAGATTTCCTTGCGCAAACACCGTGCACACTGTACTGAATGCAATGGTACCATCGGCCAAATATCTACACCCGTAGCGATATCCTGGCCCGGCCTAAACCGGATTCAATCGACGGAACCAAATCAGGAAAACTGCATTTACAGGCTGCGACAGTCAGTGCCTGTTATATCTTTCCCAGAAAAAGGTGCGGACGCTTAGCTACGCTATATGAAACAAGCGGTGTTAAAAGAGAAGGAAAGAAGGAAAATAATTTGAAAGATAGAGAGGCAGAAAGAAAGAAAGAGGAATAAATATGAAGGAATAAATATGAAGATATTATTGATCATCGCAGTTATACACACAACTTAAGAGGCCCTGACTGAGAAAGCGTGTCAGACCTTGGAAATCGAGGTCGGCCAAATTCAATGAAACTTGGTGAAAACATTGACCTTGATGAGCTATTACTAGATCCAGTTTTATTTGTCTTCGTTCTATCTTCCTTTTGCTTTTTCAGGGGGGTCCTATTTTGGGGTCTCAGAGTACAAAAAAACACCAATATGAGAGGTAACTTTCGAGTACCAATACAAGAAATGTAGAAAGCTCACAGCATATATAATGGTATAGAATGTTTGCACTAAGAACCTACTTTAACATGGTGTATGGCATTGGCGGATATAATTATTGGGAAGAGATAGGCATGGCACTAAATTTACTCAAGTTTTGACCCCATTGAAAACACGAAAAATAGCCCAACTTCAAGAAATCATAATTTTTACCTGCAATCCTATCAAGAATCAAGACACACATCATGAGTTACCTAAAGACACCTATAATCCAAAATAGGATAGAAAAATTTGGGTCATTAAGATTTGCTGCTTTCCTGGCATCATTATTATGCAACACTTTTTCAAAATCACCTCATTTGCATAAACCTAATTTTGACCTAAAAATCACTGTAAAATCAGTTTTTTCCCAGCCTAGATAATTTTAAAAGGAAAGAGAATGTTTTATAAACTTGAAAGATTGATTTTGTATAAACAAAACAAAAGGAAAATAAAATACCGTATTTTCTCGATTAAACGCCCCCGGCGTTTATTTAAGCATTGGCCTCAGGGACCCGGCGTTTCTTTGAAGCCGGCGTTTAATCGGGGTCCGGCGTTTATTAATGAAGCAAAATTTTCATCATTTTTAGGTTGATGTACTTTATTTTACATTCTTTGAGATCCGTGTGCAGTTTTTCAAGGCGGGACGATTTCTTCCTTGGACCCGACTTGACAAAATGTCTCTTTATCTCATACATACGGTATTACATACGGCATTACATACGGCTCGTCGGTATATTGTGATCAGTATTTACGGTCATTTATGCAAACAGAACAAAACGTTTAAAGTTTAAAAACGACAATATCGCCAACGTCCTTTATGTTTGTATGCAGTATACCGTACAGTACGTGTCATACATGTAGCAGTGCTTTTCTAGTGAATATCTGTACATGTTGGCTCGACGTAAATAAGCGCCGGGACCTCGATTAAACGCCAGGACCTCAAACGCCCCCGGCGTTTATTTCAAAATTAGCAGCTTTGACCCGGCGTTTAAATGAGGCCAGCGTTTAATCGGGGTCCGGCGTTTAATCGAGAAAATACGGTAACTCTACTATGAGTCATGAAAACGCTTCCGGCAGGGCCTGATGTGAGACTTTTAATTAAACTTATAACACTGGCTATACAGTTAATACAGAAACAGTTAAAACAATTAATCGCAATATATAGTGATATTTAGTTTTCTGATTGAAGCAAAATAATATAAAATATTTTGCAAAGCCTTAATACTGATCATTCATCATTTTTAGTCCATGTTTGTACTGAATACTGGTTACAATTTCGCACCAGTCTCCATAGGGCGAACAACAACAGAACTTGCAGCAAGATGGTTGACTTCGCAGATGGCTTACTGTTCTTTTGGCAATAACTCAGACCCTTGTAGCGCTGTAATATAGGTCCGCTACGTGATGATGCCATTATTTCTCTTATATCCTGCACGTCGGAGACAGGGCCATGGCTCAAGCCATATAAGTATAAAGGTTCCGGAGCGTCGGGCATCAGAGGTCGACCAAAGGCCGGAAACACAAACACGACAAGTGAGTAAAACATTTTTACAGTGTGACGGGACAATCAGCTGCAAACTAGTCAGATTTTATTATACTATGTCTCCTTATACGTGGAAAAATGATGTTTGCTTGACAGGCATGATTTCGTCACCAGTCTATTCATTTAATTCCTCTTAAATTTGCTTCAAAATTAGCGAATTACTTTTAAACTTGATGAAATCGATGAAAATGACCCGTTTGGCAGAAATATTCAAGCTGTTAATTCACCTCCTATAACTATTTATGATGGATTTTTACAGCCTAGAATGCCATGAAGTTTACAAAAATACAACTCCTGTTTTCAGTGTTGCGTTCCGACGTTCTTTGTACAAGACTTGAGCTCTGTTTATTTTAATTTCGAAAATTGACCAGTTTTGGTTCATCATGACGTTTGCTAAAAAGCACACATTTTCCATTAAGGTTGATAATGTTACAAGGCAAGTTGAATCTTCTCGTACTCTGCATGGTTCTCCAGCCAACATTTCTGTGATTATTTCAGTAAAACATTCAAAAATTCTAGTGAGAAGATGGCCTGTTTACAACTTCGTATATTGTTTAATTTTCAAATTTGTGGAACCTTTCTGCCGGTAGGTTGAAACTAACCTGGTGCCAATGCATTCTCAGTGCTTTTATTCAGCGGCCATATTCCCTTTGCATAAATGGCGCCTAAATTTGAATAACAATACTTGGTACATCCTTAGCCTCACATTCATGTGAAAATTCCTTTGTCTTGAAACATTAATGTGAGGCTAAGGATGTACCAAGTATTGTTATTCAAATTTAGACGCCATTTATGCAAAGGGTCTATGTCAACTTCAAACTGGACTATTGCTATATTCTAGTGGAATTTTTAGTCTTTCACTCATAGTTTTTTTCTTTTAAGTGTAGTTTTCTTGATTTGTTTGACGTTTTTTTTTTCTTGTAAACAGCCAACTGGTCTGCCTCCCGCCAGTTGGGATTCTTAAAATAAACCTAGTTATGATTATTTGAATATTAATTTATCATTGTTTGAATATTAATTTATCATTGTTTGTTTACATTCGTTCTGAAAAGTCCCAATAGGGGTGGCCAATTACGTATACATTTACATACGTTTGCATTTAGTTGCAAGATAATAAAGGCTAGCTCCAGGTCATACATCAGTCTGGACAATGCCCCTTTTTAAAAGATCTAGAGAAAACAAGGGTATGTAAACTTTAAGAAACCTTAGGAGCAAGAGAATTTATGTTGCTAGGGACTGGAAAATAGTTTTTCTTTCTTTTCATTGTTTTCTTTCATTGGTGGCATGTGAAGCCAAAGGAAGATGGAAAAAATGGGCTTTTTATATCTTTCAGCACACAGTAACTCTTTGCATCACTAAAATGATAATTTTTGCTGTATTTTAGATACGCTGTCCAATAATGACCCTTCGTCAAAAGTTACTATTAATCAAAAGACCGAGAAAAACTGAATAAACTGTATTATTATCAGGGAAAAAACACCTGAGTAAACACTTAAATAAGGTTACTTTAAGTAGGTTACTTAACCCATTGACCCCGTGCCGGCGGTGACCGGTCGTGACAAGCTTTGACCTTTCTTCCACTTCTGGCATCATCACTTTTGACCAAAATTGGCATCATCTATACTCAACTTCTGGTAAAAATTGCCAACTCAATGAGGCTCTCTTAGAAGTTTTTTAACCACAAGCAAGCCCAGTAGAAGGTCAATCACTGCAGCAAAAAGAAAAGGAAAGGAGAGAAAGGAAAGGGGAAAAAAATTCCAAAAATCGAAAAGCCTAAAGACGCAGGTCACCTGATTTCTGCGCATGTCTGAGCCAAAATGCCGTAAAACGCGATACTAGTGGCAAGAAGGGATAGCTGTTGCATTGCAAATGCAATTTCGACCAGATGAAAGCTAATTTGGCCGAGATTTAGCCTCAAAACAACCAAAATGTCCAAAAACGCATTTTTGGCAAAAAGCTCCGGGGGTCAAAAGGGTTAATATAAAAGTGTGAATGAAATAACCACGGAGAGTACGAGAAGATTCAAGTTGCTTTGTAACATTATCAACCTTAATTGAAAATGTGTACTTTTTTAGCAAAGGTCATGATGAAGCAAAACTTGTATATTTTTGTAAATAAAAATAAGCAGAGCTCACGTCTTGTACCAAGAGCGCCGGAACGCAACACTGAACACAAGAGTTGTATTTTTGTAAACTTCACGGCATTCTAGGCTGTGAAAATCCATCGTAAATAGTTATAGGAGGTAAATTAGCAGCTTGAATATTTCTGCCAAACAGGTCGTTTTCATCGGTTTCATTAAAGAGTGGTTCTCATATGCCGCCGACCTACCTGGGACATACACTGTAGCCGCCAGCATGGCCTGGGACAACGCTGCGGCATATGTGAACATTTATCTGTCCCAGGCATTGACCGCTGGCTTGCCTGCGAAGTTGAACTCAGCTCAACTTCGCAGGCAAGCCGGCGGTCAATACCTGGGGGAGGTTATGTGTCGGCGATAAACGTTCACATATGCAGCGTTGTCCTAGGCTGTGCTGGCAGCTATGTTTCAAGTAGATCGGCAACATATGAGAACCAGGCTTTAAGAGTAAAAGTAATTCGCTAATCTTGAAACAAATTTAAAGGAAATTGAATGAAGAAACTGGTGACAAAACCGGATAAATATTGCCAGTATCATGCCTGTCAAGCAAACATCATTTTTCCACATGTATGGGGATGTAGTATGATAGAATCTGACTAGTTTGCAGCTGATTGTCCCGTCACACTGTAAAAATGTTTTACTCACTTGTCGTGTTTGTGTTTCCGGCCTTTGGTCGACCTATGATGCCAGACGCTCCGGAACCTTTATACTTATATGGCTTGAGCCATGCCCCCGTGTCCGACGTGCAGGATGTAAGAGAAATAATGGTATCGTCATGTAGCGGACCTATTTTACAGCGCTACAAGGGTCTGAGTTATTGCCAAATGAACAGTAAGCCATCTGCGAAGTCAACCATCTTGTTGCAAGTTCTGTTGTTGTTCGACCCATGGAGACTGGTGCCAAATTGTAACCAGTATTCAGTACAAACATGGACATAATGAGGAATGATCAATATTAAGGCTTTGCAAAATATTTTACATTATTTTGCTTCAATCAGAAAACTAAATATCACTATATATTGCGATTAATTGTTTTAATTGTTTCTGTAATAACTGTATAGCCAGTGTTATAAGTTTAATTAAAAGTCTCACATTAGGCTTGGCCAGAGGCGTTTTCATGTCTCGTAGTAGAGTTATTTCATTTTTCTTTTGTTTTGTTTATACGAAATCAATCTTTCAAATTTATAAAACATTCTCTTTCCTTTTAAAATTATCTAGGCTGGGAAAAATCTGATTTTACAGTGATTTTTAGGTCAAAATTAGGTTTATGCAAATGAGGTCATTTTGAAAAAGTATTGCATAATAATGATGCCAGGAAAGCAGCAAATCTTAATGACCCAAATTTTTCTATCCTATTTTGGATTATAGGTGTCTTTAGGTAACTCATGATGTGTGTCTTGATTCTTGATAGGATTACAGGTAAAAATTATGATTTCTTGAAGTTGGGCTATTTTTCGTGTTTTCAGTGGGGTCAAAATTTGAGTAAATTTAGTGCCATGCCTATCTCTTCCCAATAATTATATCCGCCAATGCCATACACCATGTTAAAGTAGGTTCTTAGTGCAAACATTCTATACCATTATATATGCTGTGAGCTTTCTACATTTCTTGTATTGGTACTCGAAAGTTACCTCTCATATTGGTGTTTTTTTGTACTCTGAGACCCCAAAATAGGACCCCCCCTGAAAAAGCAAAAGGAAGATAGAACGAAGACAAATAAAACTGGATCTAGTAATAGCTCATCAAGGTCAATGTTTTCACCAAGTTTCATTGAATTTGGCCGACCTCGATTTCCAAGGTCTGACACGCTTTCTCAGTCAGGGCCTCTTAAGTAGTTGTGAAATTAAAGCCTGAAAAAAATTCAGGCCTGAACCGGGGATTTGAACCCAAGTTGCGTGTATAGTCTTTCATATATTCACTTTTATTATTGACTGTGTCTCACAAGGACTGGGAACTACCAAATTCACGAATCTGATTGGCTGAAATAGATATTGACCGCGGTCTAGGGTGCTTTCCATTATGCCAAAGGTTGCTTACTATTATGCCAAACGTTGTTTACCATTTACTCGGAGAAACCGGTTGGTCTACAGTTTTAGTAGATGGTACGCGTCAAAACTCAAAATGGACATTTTCAGTAGGATGCGCTTGTTCCATTTCCACGACTTTTTCCCGGAAGATAGGATTAAAGGCGGTCCAAGCCAAAAGGCCGGGAACTAGTAAAAACTAGAAATTGGAACGCACTTTTCCATTGGGAAATTCCGGTTGGGAATTTTCGGTCTACCTTTCAAGAAATCCCGTTTTCCCGAGAAAATTTCCGTTCGGGGAGACAAAATTACTCTTTCCATTTACATTCCATCCGAAATTTCCGGATTTTTTGGGTAACTGAATGGTAATCAACCAAACATTCCGGAAATTTCGGTCGCAATTCAAATGGAGGGGTCCGTCTCGGTTTCTTCTGACCGGAATATTCGGGATCACTTCTGGAGGTGGTCCACATGTTTCGGCCGGAATATTCCGATCAAAATTCGCCGATCCATTTCTGACAAACCGGTTCTTTGCCCTAATTAGATAATTCGGAAAAAGAATTTGAAATGACAAAAGCCGTTTCTATTGGTTGGCCCGGTTTAATCGGAAAATGTCGTTCCATTTTCCTCAGGTATTTCCACTGATCTCTGACCGGTCAGTTTGGCAAAATGGGAAGCACCCCTAGATTTTCCCATCTAGACCGGCATCTACACCGGTAATGTTTTGAAGTGAAAAAGTTGCAAACTAGAGTGCAAAATCATTGACTGCTTTAATCTTAGTGCCAAAAAGCCGATGAGAAAAAAAGTAAAGAGGACGAGAAAACTCAGTTCTGAAGAATTAAGAGGCTGTCTCTCTAAAAACCGACCACTGATTTTACTTCGAAAATTCGATTTTTCTCATAAGCTGGGATTTTAAAGCCCTTACCTAGTTAATCACTAAAATGAGTTTTATTTGATTAAAAATTGTAATTGAATTTTCCTAGGCTTAGTTAAAGTTCGGTCCGCTGGACTCAAGTTGCATGCCTGCCGAAACTGGAAAAATAGCACATATTGCCGTCGCTCTAAAAAAATTAATATTCGCTCAAAAGTCCCAATTTTTTTTAAAACTATAGACATATCGAAGCAGTTTGTTTAGCCATGTTTCAATTATAATTCAATGTTGCTCCTTCAACGGCTGAAAGCAGATTTTCTACCCGTTAAATCGAGTTTTGAACCAAACACGAAAACAGCGCTACTTTGAAGGCGCGTTTTAAAAATGTGGCACCTGTTGGAAACCGCTGAACTACATGAATAGAAAGTATAAATGAAGCTTAATTCAAAACAATAATATAATTTGTCTGCCCACTAGGTTTTCAAAACTAACGACCGCTTAAAGTTCGAGAAATTTTGAAAATATTTCAGTGAGTAACTGCATACTCGCCTTCGTGAAGTGCTCCTATAAATTCACGTAAATCTCTTACCTGGCTTCAAGATTAAAGTTTTGATCCTTTGTAGCAGTCCTTGAATCCTAGGTAGCATTAAAACTGCCAGCTTTTTCTTCCAGCAGTAGGTTTGTATACAAGGTACATTTACACGTTCCTGATCTGTGTCGAGCGGGACTGTCACATACGTGTTCTTTGCATTACTGACCATTGACCATTTCCTCGAAGTCGGTTTAATCATGTAGAGTCCTCTTAAAAGGTTTGTAGAAGCACTCTTTTGGACAACTCTCGGCACACATACAAGTATGAACAGTAAACGGTGATCAGGGGATCCACAGAAGGATTCATAAATTTCACGGCCATTTTGCGTTTACAACGGGTGTTTTCGTTCCCAATCTTCGCGTGAGTATCACAACCTGATTCCCGTGATACAGAGTGGGAACTAATTTAGGGTGCCTTTCTTTAAGAAAATCCAAGATCCGAAAGAATCCGAAAATGAATTTTGCGTTTCTTTCACTAACCAGATCAGTCCTATATCTCTCGGATCATGGTGTGTCGAAGGAACTGAAGTATCCACTCTGGAGGGTAGTACAGCGGGGTCTCTGTCACGGTTAACGAACGGAAAAAACTGAGGATCACGAATCACTAATATAAATATGTCGTTTTACCGAATCACGAAAATAAGCATGTAAGATACTCTTGATAATAACCTATCTAGAAAGACCTGAGTGCTTGAAGAAAGCAAATTACTGAAAGGCTTAGTCAAGGCTCCATATTGCAAATCGCATACCTAAGTCACCCTAGACAGACGACTCTAACCATTCGACTCAAATAGAGTGGTAAAATCAGGAGTATCGGTTTGTACTCCAAGGTCCTCACAGTTTTCGCAAAACCTTCAAGTCACGAATCACAAAGAATAATTTCCTAAATTCACGTATCACGGAAAATATCAGCCAACCACTCATCACGAGAATACCCCCGTGCGACCCTCATTCCGGGAGTGGATTCTTCGGTTCTTTTGACGCACCATGATCCGAGAGATATACGATTGATCTGTTTGGTAAAGAAACGCAGAATTCATTTTCGGATTCTTTCGGATTCCCGATTTTTATTGACCATGAAGTTCTGACCCAGATTTTATTAAAATTAGTTCCCAATCTGTATCACGGGAATCAGGATGTGATACTCACGCGAAGATTGGGAACGAAAACACCCGTTGTAAACACAAAATGGCCGTGACATTTATGAATCCTTCTGTGGATCCCCTGATCACTGTTTACTGTTCATACTTGTATGTGTGCCGAGAGCTGTCCAAAAGAGTGCTTCTACAAACCTTTTAAGAGGACTCTATATGATTAAACCGACTTCGAGGAAAACAATGGTCAGCAATACAAAGAACATGAGAGTATGTGACCGTCATGCTCGACACAGATCAGGAAAGTATAAATGTACCTTGTATACAAACCTACCGCTGGAAGGAAAATCTGGCAGTTTTAATGCTACCTAGGATTCAAGGATTGCTACAAAGGACCAAAACTTTAATCTCGAAGCCAGGTAAGAGATTTACGTGAATTTATAGGAGCACTTCACGAAGGCGAGTATGCAGTTACTCACTAAAATATTTTCAAAATTTCCTGAACTTCAAGCGGTCATTAGTTTTGAAAACCTAGTGGGCAGACAAATTATATTATTGTTTTGAATTAAGTGTCATTTATACTTTCTATTCATGTAGTTCAGCGGTTTCAAACAGGTGCCACATTTTTAAAACGCGCCTTCAAACTAGCGCTGTTTTCGTGATTGGTTCAAAACTCGATTTAACGGGTAGAAAATCTGCTTTCAGCCGTTGAAGGAACAACATTGAATTATAATTGAAACATGGCTAAACAAACTGTTGTGATATATCTATAGTTTAAAAAAAGAATTGGGACTTTAGAGCGAATATTAATTTTTTTAGAGCGACGGCAATATGTGCTATTTTTCCAGTTTCGGCAGGCATGCAACTTGAGTCCAGCGGACCGAACTTTAACTAAGCCTAGGAAAATTCAATTACAATTTTTAATCAAATAAAACTCATTTTAGTGATTAACTAGGTAAAGGCTTTAAAATCCCAGCTTATGAGAAAAATCGAATTTTCGAAGTAAAATCAGTGGTCGGTTTTTAGAGAGACAGCCTCTTAAATTCGGCTCATCGCCGTTCACAAGCAAAACGTCAATACAAACCAGTTACATTAAACAAGTTAAATTGTTCTTGCGTTCGGTCTGTACTTACGACCTCGGTCAAGATTCTTCCATACAGACCGACTTAGCTCGGTTAATAAGAGTATTGATCATCATCTACTAACCTGGGTGCCAGAGGTTTTTTTTCTCGTTGGAGGCGACAGAATTAAGCGGCGCGAAGGGGAGTCGCGAAGTGGCGAGAAAAAAATATTACGTACTCACAAAATGACGAGCTCCCAGATGGCTTGATAGCTCAGTTGGTAGAGCACTGCATCGGTATTACAGTGGTCAAAATATAGCACCAATCAAGGTTCCATTTTCGCGGGCCTTCCTTAAAGTCTTAAGGATGCGTTCCTTTGGGGTGATCCGAGTTCGGATCAGTGATCCAAGATCTGTCTGGATCTGTCTGGATCATGGTGCATCAAAGGAACCGGCGAATCCACTCTGGTCATGTCGCCGGTTCCTTTGATGCACCATGATCCAGACAGATCCAGACAGACGATCTTGGACTCGGATCACCCCAAAGGAACGCACCCTTACATGGCGTGTGACATGTCATTGCGTGACGTACAAACAACACACGTTTCGAACATGTTAGCACGGGACTCGGTAATTTTGCTCGTTTCGGCCACTAAGATGGTTAAAACTGACTTATTTACAAGATCACTTGTACATTTTAGAAGGATAGAACCTAACAAATGCTTCATACTGTCAAGAATTGCGATGTTTCTACAAGAACCATCCAGGTGCTGTTCAGATCGGTTCATCTCGTTCGGCAAACACTGTTGAACGGAATATAAGACGACTATTATTTTGTACAGAAAATAGCGAGGAAACCCCACATACGGCCACTGGATTTACAAGGTGAGCTTATCAGTATTGATTTTAATTTAACGGGATGCTAACAACTAAGATTTGCTTTTAATATTGGGTTCGACAGCGGAGACTCTAATTAGATTATTTGCACTTGTTGACACCTTGAGGTAGCGATTTTCCCGAAATAGAGCGGGCATTTTCCGCGCAGTAATTAAAAGCCCCAAACTAATCTTTATATCTCTTATCTTGAAAAACACGAAAGAATTTAACTTTGTGAATTTTATTGAATGCGTTCCATGGAAGCACCTTACCCATTGCCCAAGCTTACAAAGAAATCCACTTTTTAATTTAGTTGTATTCAGTAAATACGGTCTGTTGCAATCGTAAACATCAAGGCATTCAAGCCGTTTCACAGCACACAGCACGTTAATACCTCTCGAGTAGATATGATCTTTAATTACAGTTTGTCTCCTAGAGTTATCTAATAGTCATCTACATCATATTGCTTGGCACAACACTGTGGCCTATTGAAGCTAATATTAGTATTGGTAGTGGTTTGCTTAGTTTTTGCCAAATTCACCACTCTAGGAATTCCTTTCCTTTATTCACATTGTTTCTTGAAATATTTGAACAGCTCACTATTTCATACCTTCAAGTTTCAAATTTTCAGAATTTTACGCATTCTCCTACACTCTTTTCGCCAAAACAAACTTATGCCATTAGGCATTGGGCTGGATTTTGTCTTAGATAATTCTCTAAGAACTCTGTACGTGAGCTGCTTGGAAGTTTCTGGAATTAGTTAATGAGCGTTAATGATCGTCACATCAAGTCTCCGTGTGTACATTATATATTTTGTTCTTGTAAACCCTTTTAATTTATCCACGCTTATGCTGACATTTATTGAAAACGGTATTCTTTTAAAAAATAAAATTCCCATGTGAGAGGGCCATGAAGAAAAAGTACTGATTTTCGATTCCTCATAAAATATGATCTATGACTTGACTTGTTTCCTATATCTCCTCTGGGAGAATAGGGCCGTTGACTTGTCTCCTCCAACCCGCTCGGTCTCTTGCAGCAGTAGCAGCTTCGCTCCAGGTGGTGAAACCCATCTTCTGCCTTTCTCCTTCTACTGTTCTTCTCCATGTTACCTTTGGCCGTCCTCTGGTCCTCTTCCCTTCTTGTGCCCAGGTCAAAGCAATGCGTGGATTCTGTTGATTGTTCATGCGCAACACATGCCCTATCCAGCGCCACCTCCGTCTCCTGATCTGTTCGCTGATTTGACACCTTCATCGGCCAGTATATCTTTAGCAACCTCCGTAGACACTTGTGTAGAAATGTGTCCAGTTTTGCTTCATCCCTCTTTGTCATTCTCCAGGTTTCACATCCATAAAGTAGCACTTCTATGACATTGGACTTAAATATCCTGATCTTGGTGTTTTTGCTCAGTTCTCCACTCCTCCAGATCTTGGCTAGTTTGTTAAATGCCCCTGTAGCTTTCCCTAGGCGGTTCTTGATGTCATCCTCGGCCCCTCCATGCTTGGTTATTCTTGCTCCTAGACAGTCAAAGCTGTCCACGTCCTCTACTTCCTGCCCATCTATAACAACTGCGTTGTTGTTGTTTACGTTGATCACTTTGGTTTTCTTGGTGCTAATTTTCAAGCCCGTTCCCTTCCCACTTCTGTTCAGGCAATCAATCTTCCTCTGAATCTGCCCGAATGTACTTGAGATAAGAGCCAAGGCGTCTGCAAAATCTAAGTCTTCTAGCATGGTTGTCATCTTCCACCTAATACCTGTCCTTGCACCTTCGACTGACCTCCTCATCACCCAATCAATCACCAAGAGGAACAGGAACCCTGACATGTTGCATCCTTGCTTAACACCCGACTTTACCTCGAACCAATCTGTTCTTCCATCACCATCCACCACAGCACATCTGCAGTTAGTGTACATGACTTGCACCATTCGCCCGATCTTTGTCGGTATTCCATAGCACCTCATGATCCTCCAGAGAGTTTCTCTGTGTATGCTGTCGAAGGCCTTCTCGTAGTCCACAAAACAAAGGTAGAGGCTGGAGTTCCATTCAGCTACCTGCTCAATTATATTCCTTAATACAAAGATCTGTTCAGTCGTATTCCTTCCCTTTCTAAAGCCAGCTTGTTCTCCTCTTAACTCAGCATCTGTTCCAGCAACAATTTTCTTAATCAGGACTCTTCCCAACACCTTGGCTACAACAGACATGAGGGTTATACCCCTCCAGTTCTCACAACTCGTCAGATCTCCTTTCTTGGGGAGCTTGATGATAAGCCCTCTGAGCCAATCCTCTGGAACACTTTCTTCCTCCCATATTTTGTTAAATAACTCACGCAGGACCTGGATTGTGGTGTCAGTATCAACCCTAAGAAGGTCTGCCGTGATACTGTCAATACCTGGTGCCTTTCCACTTTTCATGTCCCCCAATGCGCTCTTGATCTCCCCCCTTGTTATCTCTCCTATGTCAATTCCATTATTCACCACATCTGTCTCCTCCACCTCAGTAGCGACTTCAGGATCTGGCCTGTTCAGGACTCTTTAAAGTGTTCTTGCCATCTCGCTTTACCTTCACCTTCTTTAGTCAATAACTTTCCTTCCTTGTTCTTTACCATTCCTGTCTTTCCTGTCTTTCTTGATCTATGAAGTACAACAATAAAGCGTCTTGATAGTTGTTTCTGTCTTGTTTGGTCATCTAATAAGTTACTGCAGACCGAGGAACCTGAATATTATATGGCATTTTATTATCTCCTTAACCTTCGCTTTTCGGTCATTTCATAGCGAACGTCGCGTTGATTATTTAACTTATTGGGTGGTAAATATTCACTTTTTAAACCTTTGTATTTATGATAGCTTTTAAAACAGTTTCACAGCTTAAGTCTACCTCCTTCGTGGCATGGCTCCTGAATATAGCTATTAGCAATAATTAAATTAAAACAACCGACCTCCGTATCTACTGTGATGGAAACATGTTCTTGGTTAAGCTATTCTGCACTTTCTTCTCAAAAGTTCCGAGTTATTTGACGTACATAGACGCTAAATAATCACTCAATTGCTCATTAACTTTTAACAGTTTAATTTTACCCATTTTATCTATTCGTAAGCTATCCGGGAGACTAGAAAGAAAGAGAAGACACTAACTTGGAGGTATTGGGAACATTGATTAGCTCACTGGTAGGTTTCAAGGAGACTTTCCCCCGCACTGTGTACTGATAACTGACTCTGTGCTTGGTTCTCAAGATTTTTATGCAATCACGTTCGACACAGACCACAAGTAGAGAGTTTGGAGAAGAAGGTCTAAAGCTTACTTACAATTTCCACCTTTTCCTACCAGTTAACGAAAATTAACCAAAGGATGTGGCTGAATGTTCTTAACGGGTGGTCAAAATAACTATTTAAGTCCTAGTAGCTCTTTAAACAAATTCACTGAAACCGACTTTTGTATCTATGGTTATTTCAGAAGCTAATTGGTGGTGGAATTCTGATATTTCAAAACAAACGTGCCGACGTTATTTAACTCAACAGGTGGTAAAAACACTTAAGGGCTTGATATTCTGTAACGAGTATCTATGGTTATTTTACTTCCTTCTGAAACATCCACATTCTATTATTTCACAGAAAGCATGCTATTGGTTGTTGGCTGTAACAAAGTAAAGATTCAATCATTAGTTAGGACCTGACTGACTTTGCAATTCTCCTCGCTAGAAGGAAGATAACTGCCGCGCAGTAATTAAAAGCCCCAAACTAATCTTTATATCCTTGAAAAGAAGAACATTTCCACTAATCAAACCTTAAATCTCAAGTGATTCGGAGTTATACCGCATAGGGAAAACTCGTCTTGAAAAAATGCTCCAAAACTAGATTTTGAAACCATGAAATATTGGTGGATTTTAAACACGCGCTGTGAATTCAAATTTAGATGAAAATTCCTGATTTTCGGCTGAAATAACTTTCCAATACCTCTCATACAAATACAAAAAGAAAAAACGCGAACTTGCTTTTGCACTTTTCAGGAGCGAAGTTCTTGTGTTGATGCTCGGCGCACTAATGTCCGCCATATTTGAAGTGGTCGGCAGGTTGTACAGTTTTTGCGAATTTTCTGGAAAACAAAAGTAGATCTAAGCAAAAAAATTATACCACGTTTATTAGCTCATCATGAGTTATCTTTGAGCGAAATATGAGGGTAGTCATTTTTTGGACCATGTGCCACCACTCACTCGGTCACGAAAAAAAGGCGCTCTTAATTTCCCTTGAAAGGCCTTGAAGGCTTAGTACAGACCGAAATAGTTATACGACTTTCCTGACCTCATTTGAGATTAGACCTCCTCCTTTCTTCTAAGAATTATTCTTGTGCCCTGCTTCAAACCAAAACGGCCAAACTTTAAACATTGTTTTCAAATTGTTTTTAGGCAAAAACAGCAAATTACTCATAAAATGCATACTTTCTGAGACCGCGCTTTTCCTTACTTTTTTTTTATAAAAGGAATATACCCTCTAGTTTGATTTTATTTTGACATCTTTCTGTTAATCTTTCAAAAAATCATGATATCCCGTAGACTACCCCGTTTGTGTTTACGTTGGATGAAATAACTTACTTAAAATACTAAGCAGCATGAACTGAAATATGCCAAACGGTAAAACCTAGTTTGAATCAATTTCTTTAAACTTATAGTGTAAGATGGTCAGAAAAAATCCTGTTTTTCGTAACAGGGATCTTAGATTTTAATTTGATTTCTGGACACCGTTCGGATACGACAGACAAGATATTGCCTCGTTAAACGAAGAACATTAAATGGTTGCAAGGAAAAACCAAATATCTCTTCGAGTGTTGCAAAACGATTACAGAAATGTGTTATTTCCAAGGGGCCGTGTAATGTTCCATTTATTATACAAATAGCGATGAAATACCAAAACAATTTACTTTCGACGCGAAAAGCGCGATTTATAATGTACAACCATAGCAACGGCGACCTTTTCACGAATGAAGATATATATATGGGTTATTGACCAAGTGTGAGGTCAAGATGGCTGGTATTGGCCAAGTTCTTTTTTTGGGTGTTTATGTACCTAGACGTCGTCGAGGTGCATAAACTCGCAAAAAAAGAAGTTGACCAATATCCAGACCTTGGTCAATTTGGCTTTCGGGGAAATTTTTCTCGCGGGACACGGCGGGTAGTCCCGAGCGATTTGATTCATCTTGTCCGCTCACGGAGCTAGCCATATAATAAAACATGTTATTTTCACATGCGAAGATATCATGTTTTCCTGCGAAAGCTCACCTGGCATTTCATTGGTGTCTGGTGTCAACTTGTTTCTGTTTCAGTACTACGATGTGGTGATGATGGCAAAATAAAGTGAGGAAAATAATAATAACTTCGACTTAAAACTAACAAATCAAAAGTTTTGAAAAACACGAAAGAATTTAACTTTGTGAATTTTATTGAATGCGTTCCATGGAAGCACCTTACCCATTGCCCAAGCTTACAAAGAAATCCACTTTTTAATTTAGTTGTATTCAGTAAATACGGTCTGTTGCAATCGTAAACATCAAGACATTCAAGCCGTTTCACAGCACACAGCACGTTAATACCTCTCGAGTAGATATGATCTTTAATTACAGTTTGTCTCCTAGAGTTATCTAATAGTCATCTACATCATATTGCTTGGCACAACACTGTGGCCTATTGAAGCTAATATTAGTATTGGTAGTGGTTTGCTTAGTTTTTGCCAAATTCACCACTCTAGGAATTCCTTCCTTTATTCACATTGTTTCTTGAAATATTTGAACAGCTCACTATTTCATACCTTCAAGTTTCAAATTTTCAGAATTTTACGCATTCTCCTACACTCTTTTCGCCAAAACAAACTTATGCCATTAGGCATTGGGCTGGATTTTGTCTTAGACAATTCTCTAAGAACTCTGTACGTGAGCTGCTTGGAAGTTTCTGGAATTAGTTAATGAGCGTTAATGATCGTCACATCAAGTCTCCGTGTGTACATTATATATTTTGTTCTTGTAAACCCTTTTAATTTATCCACGCTTATGCTGACATTTATTGAAAACGGTATTCTTTTAAAAAATAAAATTCCCATGTGAGAGGGCCATGAAGAAAAAGTACTGATTTTCGACTCCTCATAAAATATGATCTATGACTTGA
>JAHPZR010004720.1:0-17500 GCA_019787425.1 Platygyra sinensis
GTGGATCCACAGCTACTTTGACAATGTGATGACGAAATTCATGATCAATAACAGGACAGACGCATAAAAAACTGACGTCAATTTGTTAACTAGTTTATGCATTGAGTTGGGCGCGACAATAGCACGCCGTTTGAAACCAAGTCGTGCTGCTGCCGTGTGGCACGGCAAGGTCTGCCCTGCTAAGTAGTCATGCCGAACTTAATTCAGCCGTGCCGTGCTTAATGGTTTCAAACGGCGTGCTACTGCCGAGCTTAAATCGAAATGACAATTTCATTTGAGTTCGGCACGGCAGTAGCACGACGTTTGAAACAGGCCTAAGAAAGTAACTACTGCAAAGTCAACCACAAACTACTAAGGGAATACATCTGCCAGAATTTACCAATCCTCAAGGAAAAAGGCGCAGTCAGTGCAGGGAAGGGACAGTCCAACCAATAAGATCAAAGGGCTCTTAAAGCCAGCTCATTCATGTAATGACTAACGTGCATTCTTCTGTTTGGTTATGAAATATTGGTACAGTTGAACCCGTATGAAACAGCAGGAATGAAGTTCAAATAGATATCATTAGTATATACCACACAAGTGAATAGTACTTTTTGCGCGCGCTGATTGGCTAGCTTGGAGGTGATTAGCCAAGTACTATTTACCTTGGAGCAGCCGAAGGAAAACAAAATGGCCTTTGTCGGTACATTGTCACAAGTAAAGTTACCCTTTTGGCCGCTAGTTATTCAGCTTGTGTGGTATATACTAAAACAATATTATTCACCTCAGTGTCGGTGAATAATAATATTGTTAATTATTCTTGGGAAAATATCCATTCCTCGTTGGGATTGGAAATCGGACAGTCCCCTTTGTTGCAGGGATAGGCATTATGTGGGATCACATATTGTTGATCCATTTCCACAAACACCAAAACTGCACAAATCATCTCAGAACTAATTGCTGTTTACGTTAAGCTAGGGAAGATTAAAAGTCAGCCTTTGGCACTAGGAGCTCTGGGTAAACGATGTGAGCTATGATTGGTCGATGGTTACCTTTAATTTGGAAACCACTGATCAATCATAGTCCACATTTTGTATCTGAACCATCCCAGTAATGGTAAAGGTCTGCATATGAGCCAACGGGCCTAACAGGTCAGAGCTTATCGCAGTTTCTGTATCATGAAGCAACTAGGAAATTTCTACTCTCCCCTGGGTGAGATGCTACACCATTGCTGGGTTACCCCCAGCGTTAAGTTCACCCGTGACAATTTATATATACACCTGGGTGGAGGGAGGCACTGTGAGAGAAAAGTGTATTTCTCAAGAACACAACACAGTGTCCCCGGTCAGGGCTCGCACCCAGACTGCTTTATCCAGAGACAAGCACACTAACCATGAGGCCACTGTGCCTCCCACCAACCCCGGGCTGGCAGTCAGTCTCCCCAAAGTTCTGTCAAGGGCAATAGGTTGCTTTAAGAGTAACAAAATATGAGGATGTCTAAAACTCTAATTTATGATGTTCGTGGTGAAATATTAAAGATATCTAGTTAAATGACTATTATGCTGTTAAATAATATGTAGATTTAGGCCAGCCTAAAAGCGTAGGTTGAGAAAATTGGAAAAAAAAATGAGTTAATTATTGACAAAACCAAATACAACAGAATTTCCATTCGTGCACTATATCGGCTAACATTGATAAAACAACAGCAAATAAAAGCGAAGAACTCACGTAAAAAATCAAATCTGAAAACAAGAAATCAATTAATTTCTTCGCCGTGTGACGAAATATTTATACGGCGCTGCGAGAAAAAAGTTAAAGTTCTAAATCAAAAAGACGACAAAAACAAGCCAATTATGTTGAGATCAGTCGTATTTCAAGTGTGTTAAATTAGTGCCCATTCAGTTCTTTTCTTGGCAGTTCTGTAGTAGCTGAATAAGACTCCCAAAAATATTTGAACGAAGCGAATAATCTATAAGTAAACAAAGCGCCTGGAGGTCGCCGTAAATTAAATATGCAGAAATCCAGTGTGCAAGTACTGTTCACTTTAAAAACCTAAAATTCCAAAATACAGGGAACCAAATGAAAGAAATGCAAAAGGAAGTTCAATAGCAGTAAAGTTTTATTCAAGCTGAGGCGGAAGAAACCTACTTAAAAGCGAGAAAATGTTGAAAATTTCGCAGACGTGTCACACTGCACGAGCAGTGTTCAAATTAATTCTTCATGCCAAAGCGAAAGCTTTAGTTACTGCCGAGCGCTTTTGGAGTCATTTTAACGCCCGTGGCTTTACCAATCGTTCCAAAAGTTTAAATCAACTTCAAGTAATAATTTACATTACCATTGTTGTTTCCAAAGTCCGAGAAGCTGCTTTAAATCTGTGAGTTGTCGTCAAAACTTGTAAAGCGCTCCGATCTTCATGTTTTCGCGATGGTTGTAGGAAGAAAAATACCGTTCAGGGTCCCCTAGGCGCGAACATTTCGGCTTCTCAAGCATATGGCGATTTTCAGAGGTTGCGACATTCTGACTTGATGTTAAAATTTATTTATTACAGCATACACACGTTGTTTAATGTTTGCAGTTGCTTATTGCAGCGACATCGGAAGTTTATTTAGACTTTTGTTAAGCCGAAGCAGGGTGGGGTGGTGAGGATACTTTCACTTCCGTCTACGGTCCACAATTTCCGTCCACAGATTTCCGTCCACAGATTTCCGTCCACAGATTTCTGTCTACGGACCACAACTTCCGTCTACATTGGTCCCTCACGATACTCATTCATTGCTAGCGCTGCGCGCGCATGAATGAGCTAAAAAATACCGACAAAAAAACAAAGAAGGCGAGCAACCCCATAACGAGGGGTGACAACTCTAGCAAACGCTCTTTCGGGACAAAGCCAAAATTGTTCCGGGAATCTGGAGATTTCTGCGGGAATCGGGACACTTGGAAATTTTTCCGGGAAACGCGCTATAATTCAGGGACATTGCAGAAAAAAATCGGGACATCGAAGGAAATTTTATTTGACGTTTCCCAAAAATTCGGGAGGACGATTCAAATTTCCGGGACGACCTAATTTAAGACCTAGTATTGCTCAAACAGTTACAGCGTTTGTTAGAGTTGTCACCCCCCGTCCCATATACATGCACTGGACATAACGCTTTTCAAACAAATGATGATCTTCTACCTTGCTGCTGCTGTCCTGCAACGTCAACTCGTATTCTTCTGTTCTTGAGATGCTGTACAACCCATGCAAAAACAATACAAGACATTCAGCAAACAATGCAAATGGAATTAAAAAAAAAAAAACATCCATACTTAGATGTATGGTTGCAAATAAACACCCATGTTTTAACCATTACAACTCACAAAATCGCAAATCCTTGGTCTGCGGCTTAGAGCTACTAAGCCTTCTATGTACTCTGTGGATAAAATCCTACTGTGTGACCATTCAAATAAAAGTTATGACAGGGGTGTCATTAAGTTTTGATTCACCTGTAACCTTGATCTTCATACCCGTAACAAAGATGTTACTTCGTAAGTAAATTGTATCATCTGCAGGCAAATTCACCTGCAACAACACGCATGCTCAGCTGTAACAGATGCTACAGGTTACAGCACTTATTAACAGCACTGTATGGAGCAGTATTTTTAAGTGGGACTGGGTTGGTTTTGTTTTGTTAGATGTTGAAATCATCATTGGGCCATACTTATTGAGATTTCAAAAAACTATCGTAATTCTTCCTCAAAAACATGGCCATTTTCAACGTTACTGAAGTTATACAAAGTAAAACGTTCACCTCATTGTTAAGAACCAGGGCAGCTAAAAGTGATTCTTTGTCCTCAAATTCTGCATAACCAAATCCTTTGGGCCGACCATTACTGTCCTGTGGCAGTCTGACTTCAGTAATCTGTAAAGTTTAGGGGAAGGTTAGTGTGACACAATGTACACTCTTGAAAGCATCACTACAACAGGATTTTGACATCACCAGAAGCACATACATGTCGCAGCTGGCAATAATCAACTGTTGACAATCTGTGGGTATTACAGTAGGACCATTACAGTAAGTTATGTCCACCTTAAGTAATGAGGAGGGGTGGGGAGGGTGCATGTAATGCCAAGTACAGTGAAACCTGTACTAAGGTGGCTCAAAACAGTTTCCAGCACTTTCCAAGACTTAGATTTTGATGGGTCATTTTTACCACTCTTTTTAAGTCGATGCCACAATCATGGTATCAAAAAACTGCCCAATCACTAGTGAACACGTTGGTATTATTTTCGTGACACAATAGGTTACCATAGCAACACTTTGACCTGCTAAAAGCACCTTAATTTTAGCTTTAAGAGCTTA
Organism: Platygyra sinensis; assembly: GCA_019787425.1. NCBI lineage: Eukaryota > Metazoa > Cnidaria > Anthozoa > Scleractinia > Merulinidae > Platygyra > Platygyra sinensis. The sequence goes on from JAHPZR010004720.1 coordinate 4,320, forward strand.
TATTTCAAAAACGGCATGGTGAATTTTTTTTCTCATAAAAGAATCTTAATAAGCAGGATGAGATGCAACTTTTGGCAGAGTTTAAAAAAATTCTGTACATGGGGTTCAGAGCCACTCTGAACCCCATGTACACAATTTTTTTAAACTTTACCAAAAGTTGCATCTCATCCTGCTTATCAAGATTATATAATAAGAAAAAATTTCACTGTGCCGTTTTTGAAATATAAGCACTTAAAGCTAAAATTAAGGGTGTTTTTAGCAGGTCATAGTGTTGCTATGGTAACCTATTGTGTCAAAAAAAAAATACCAACGAGTTCACGAGTGATTGGGCAGTTTTTTGATACCATGATTGTAGCATCAATTGTTAAAAAGTGGTTATAATGACACATCAAAATCTAAGTCTTGGAATGTGCTGGAAACTGTTTTGAGCCACCTTAAGGGGACAGACACACTTGGCACCCTCACTAGTGTTCGCTAAATACATGGCGTCTTCTCTTAGCAGGTTCTTATATACATGTATTGTACAATTCAATAGTTAATTATTAACCCTTTTGTAACTCAGTGTAACACAGTGTAAGATCAAAGACTGCTCATCGCACAATTTTCAGTCAGTCAAGGCATCAATCTGGAATAACCTACTTAGTTTTAAAACAGCATCACTTAACAATGTTAAAGGAGTCGGAGCTGAACTTTCAGAAGTAAAAAGCCCTTGAAGTGTCGGCTTATTGCAGGTTTTGGGCCACAAAATGGCTTGATATTGGTGTCTACATCCGCTTAGAGTTGTCCACTAAGATTTATTTTACAGTAACTGTGGGAAAAAAATTTTGGGACTCAAGCTGGTGTCCACTTAACAGAGGGTGTGCACTTACTATGGGGTCCAATTAACACTGTAAATAGTAGTGGATGCTGAAAACTGTCACTGATAACTGATAGAAAAGTACACCACCACTAATCACTGGTACCGATGCAGAAAGCAACACCAATGATTCAAATAATGCCAGAAGTACATGCAGTTCTACAAACTTGCCAGGTTATTACTATTGCCTCTGGCTGCCCCCACCCACACCCCCTACTTTACAAATCAATTCCATTGAGCTTATGATTTCACTTACGACTCAGGTGTTCTATTTTCACTTAGTCATTAGTACTCCTATGACTCCAACTATGACTCTAATTCTGTTGAAAGTAAAAACCTAAATAGAGGTATCTATAGAAATACATGTACAATGTACAATGTACATGTAATGTTATCATGACAGTAATAATACAAGTATTTTTTTTTCAAAGAACTAAGACAAACTTGCTACAGTTAAGGAAAACAAATTCCCTTTCCACGGTCTTCATATCATACATAATTGCAATACCTTATTGTTACCAAAGAATTCCAAAATGTCATCTTTATCTACATCATATGACAGATTTCCAAGAAATGCTGTAAATGGGGGTCCATCAGGAATTTTAGTTGTATCTATATCAGGTCCCCTAGCTGCCCTTGGGGCAGTGGGAAGGGCAGCTCTGTCCCTTGCTGCACGCAGTCTGTTTTCTGTGGAGATACCACCATATGATTCCTCTGGCCATGAGGTATCCACTGGTAAAATAAAAATAAAATAATTATTTATCACAAGTTTCCTCAAAGTTTCCAGCTGTAAAGAAAAAAAAATACATAATAAATTTGATCTCCAATGAGTGATTTCAACAGTACTTGGATGACAAAAGTGTACAGCGTCTTTCCACATTTTCAATAATACAACAGGGTTTTGTATTTTTTGGGCCCTTTTATGAAATGTGACCATAAGAATCCTATTGATACCTTTCAACAAAAAGGTATCCTTTTTATATTACACCACACAGAAAAGATACCATCCGTTATAGTTCACCATTAAATTTTCTCAGATTGTTATTGGTTTAAATTGATCACGTGAATGCAGTAGTGTTCGTCCGTGGAGAGACAGTATCAGCCCATAGTGACCATCTGCAGAAAATACCCAGATGGATAGTTGTCGTCTGTGGAAATTTATCTGTAAACAAGCGGGTTTGTAGAAACTAAACAATTGAAATTGTATGAAGGGGGTTTTGCCTGGTTTCCTATTGAAATTTTTCATTTGTCTTTCACAGCTTTCATCTCAAAAAGTTGAAAATAATTCAATTGAAGTCTAATTGATTTTTGAACTATAGTGCAGAAGAAAATTTAGTGCTGAACAATAAAGACAATAGAGTGTTTATGTCTTGAAACTATCCATCTGAAAATTGCCCCTTAGAAATTTGATGTTCTTAAATTAGTATATTTGCTCTTGAAGCTTCGCTTTGCAAATATTTGTTTTAAGAACTTAAATTTCTGCGGGGCAACTATCAGCCGATAGTTCCTCAACAGAAAAACTCTATTGTTTAAAAAGTGAGTAATAAAAATGTGGAATTTTTTTGTGTCCATGAGCAGGGGTTTTATTGACGTATTCAGCAGGAGGGCAACTCAGCGGTTTTCACTGAACATTTTATAAGAAAAATGTTTTTTCCTAGATGGTAAAACCAGACAGAAAAATTGTCCCCACAGCCGATCAGTATAACCAGCACCTGACCCTACATTCAGTGAATAATGTTCTTGTGACCTTGCTCTTTTGCAGTGTTATTTTCATTTTTGTTATTTCTATTTCATTTTCCATAGCAGTCTCATAAAGCCTCCACTGCTGTTTGTTCATATTCTGATAAACATTAACATCTCAAATGTTAGCATATTGAAAGGTAATGTGCAAATGATCACCATGTCTGATCTCTAATACAGCCATGGTGGCAACGAAGACAGACGGTGTTGGGTTGATATACATGCATGAGAGCATTGCAGTATTACTGTATGTCAGTGACAATGAGACACAAACTAGCATGAGCTGTAGATGTAAGGTGGGGAAAGTCTGCATATGAGCCAAGTGGCTAATCAGGCTGAAGCTTATCCTAGTTTCAGTACCATGAAGCAATTAGGAGTATTTCTATTACCCCCCTCAATGGGATTCTAGTCCGTCGCATGGTAACCACCAGTTTCAGTACCATGAAGCAATTAGGAGTAAATTTCTACTATCCCCTTGATGGGATTCTAGTCCATCCCAGGGTTACTGCCCAGCATTACATTTGCAGTTACCTATTTATACACCTGGGTAGAGAGATGCACTGTAAGAGTAAAGTGTCTTGTCAAAGAACACAACACATTGTCCCCGGCCAAGGCTGAAGCCTAGACTGTTTGCTCCGGGGCTTGAGCGCACTAACAATAAGGACAAAGCACCTCCCATGTTGACATAATAAGGGGAGTAAAATAATACATTATTTTGTGTAAAGGATTTCCATTTATGAAATTTTCAGTGTAATGACAAATAAACACACAAGAAATCGCTATGCCTTTATGTTTTTTTGGTCCCCAGGTCCCTGCTCAATCCATACAGTGATACAACAGGGTTGTCAAAATAAGCTGGCAACCGGCGCATTTCACCTGCTATTCCAAATACCGTGGCAGCTACTACGAATGTCAGTAGGTCAGTTCAAAGCATGATATTGGAGAAATTAAATGAAAACAGCCGCCTACTTTTTGGATGGAACCTGCTACTCAAATTAACAAATAGATTCCATATTGCCGTGCGTCTGTTCAGTAATAGATCACAGATGACGTCAAAATGTGGTAAGAACAAAAAAGTGGCACACGAGGCGTAGCCGAGTGTGTCACTGATGTTCTTACCACATTTTGGCGTCTTCTGTGATCTATTACTGAATCAGACGCACGGCAATATGGAATCTATTTGTTGCGTTCTCGAGGAACGAGAGAACGCATCCTAATTTGGTTTGCAGGCGTGAGAAATCGAGATTTTTTGTCTGCAATTTGGCCGCCCCTATAAGTTTTTTCAGGGGCTTTGGGCCTCATATACGCGTGCAAGTGAAAATAACACGTGCAAGCTCACGTGCAGGAGAAAATAACACGTGTAGCGTTTGGCCTCGTTGTCCTGTATATCGATTACGTCATGCCTGTACCTGTGCTCTTTTCTGCCTGTTGTTTGAACGTTTGTGTTGGGTGTTGTTTTTCTTCGTTGAGAATCTGCTGTGAACGAAGGCTGAAATATCCAGAAGAAAGCTTTTTCCCCTTGTACGTGATGTTCGCCATGCGGTGAGTAATTTGAATAAATTATCATTGTCTCGCTCTGTTTTTGGTTTTGTTGTCTTCTGTAGCCCGTCAAGGTCATTTTTTCGTCTAAATCAACTAAGAAAAGTTCGAAAAAGATGTTCCCATTCAAATTGCTGCTTTCAGGCCATATTTTTAGTTTTTTTCTTTACCGAAACGTCAGCTCGTGTTATGCTTCGTAATTTCTTGTGTCAACAAGGTCAAGTGGGGTAAAATAGACATGTACTACGGTAACTCTGGTTTTGTTCGATTTCGCTGAAATTTTAACACGATAAAGCTGGATTGTTAACGAACAGATTTTACTGGAGCCGATGTGTGGTAGCTTTTCACGTTGAAGAGATATATCGCTTCGAATTCAGGGTTTTAAAGAAATTAGCGAAGCGTAAGTTTGGCGTGACTTTGTAATCCGAGGTTTTTGTTGATCCTAGAAGAAAAAATACACGGTAATGCTCATTTTTTCGACGATTCAAACAAATGTAAATTTATAGATGTTCCGGACTCAATTTCTTGTGAATGTTTAAGATGAATTTGAAAGGTTAATGTTCCATGATACTTGTGAGTTTACTGAAACTAGAGCCGTCACGCAACTTGTCATGAAAGGTTGTCATATCGTAGTTCACCCCCGGAGTTCACCTGAAATTTGAGTAGATGGGATGTCGCTTTCTAACCATAGAGCAAAGAAATCAAACAGGGGCACCCAACGACAATTTTCGGAAATATATCTGTTCGGAAGACGATTTGAGATCTAGAATTTTCGGAACATTTTTTGTAAAATTTCTTGCTTTCCTGCTTCTCCTGAGATTTTCGAACATCTAAAATATGGTATAATTGCCTATTTTTAACGGATTTTTACCCTAAAAAGGTCACCTATAATTTTCGGGAGCCTTTTTTCTGGCTGAAATTTTCGAAAAGGTAAGTTTTGATCCCTGTAATTTTCGGATCACTAGACTTTGAGCTAGGAAATCCGAACAGATGAAAAATTTTTAGGGGATAAAAATATGCCTATATCTACCGTTTAAATACCAAAATACTTTCAACAATGCTATGTTTTAGTGGTTTTGAACTATATTCTCGTTGGGTGCCCCTGATCAAATAATCCACAATAATAGTGGATTTTGCCAGTATGTCACATCTGTTCCCAAAACTTTAGTTGTTCACATAGAGATAATGATTTCAGCAACAGAGAACTATTATCACAGGCGCCGCAGAACGCACTCCTAATCTTTGATTACTGCTAGTTTTATATAATAACGAAAAGCCTTTTTATTTCAAAATATTTCAACATAACGCGAAAGCCGGCCTTTGGCCCGCCCGGCTTTTGCCCGCTTTCGCGAACACAAAAAAAAAGCCATTTGACGTGATCTATGATCTATACAAAATGAAGCAATTTCATTGGTTACTATGCGTAGCAAAGAATTGTGATTGGTCGAGAAAAATCACGCCACTGTCAAACCTGACTCGAGCGTCGCTTCTCGTGGAATGAAAACTTACAGCGAAAGCAGAATTGAACTGCGAAATCTACAAATCTTGAACAAAATGCTGGAAAAATCAAGTCAGTTTTTGTCATCAGAGCAGCTCTGTGAGCCGAAAAGCTTGGACGTTGCCTTGAAAATTACAGAAGCTGAAAAAATACCCTCGAAAAACTTGTGGTTGCGGTCAACCTAGAGGCCATTTGATTCGAGTTTTGAATGAAAGGAGCGTAAATGACGGTGGAGATTTCTGTCTTCTGTGGTTGGTGATTGTCCAATCAGCTTGATATAGTGTCGGAGACACATTTTAGCTGCGATACTGTTAACCGTGAGCTGTGGTTAGCTATACTTTGCTCGCTACTTTGCATGAAACGGACAGGACCATTCGCATCGGAAAGCAAGGTTATGTAAACTTATTTATTTTACCGATTTTAAGAAGTGATGTTTTGATGTTTCATTCCTGACATCAATCAGTGTGTCAACATTTGTTTTGACATTGGGAAGAGTTGAATGTTTTAAATAAATTAATCTCAGAAACATTTTGTTTACTGTGTTTGATAAATTCGAGATAAAGCAATGGTTTTCGGCTTCAGACCAAGTTTGTGCGTGGTTTTAGTCTCGCTCGACTGCCGACTGAGACTGCTCGAAAATTATTTCTGTATCATTTTCTAAAAGAAACGGCTTTATCTTTCGTTTTCTGGCTTCTCGAACCTGTTGAATGCCGCGGCAAGACTTTTTTGTATCTTATCTTTTGCTCAGTCACGTAAAATATTATCCTTATTCTCAAAACTTTCCGCCATTTTAAAACGGCAGAGGGAAAAACTTTGTAATGATGACGTCAATCGTGCATCTGTTCTCTAATAGATCATAGGCGAGAACCAATCAAACTGCGAGAATAACTTGGGTTATTATATAAAACCTACTGACAGCCCTGTAGAATCAGCTGACTTGAACATGTTTTGCATGTCGTACATGTAATTGGCCAAATAATATGCCTATAGAAGCAAAAGTTCCAAAATTGGAAAAGAGTAGTTGCCGTTTTGCACTATAAACACCGAGTCCGCTACAACAATCTGTGATCCCGAAAACAATGGTCAAGATGCGGCAAAGTTTCCAAGCTTTCTTGCTCAGAATAATAAAAAAAATTGGGTTGGCGTTCCATTAACTATAAGAGAGCTACAGCTGTGTTAAGCACAGTTCATATATAGCTCAGATTTACTTGTCACTCTGAATCTGAAACTGAGCATGTCTCAGTGATGCTGAAGTCAGACTACTTGGCGTGTTAAGTTTAATTTCTTTCAGTTCAGATTGTATAGCTGAACCTCAGTGAAAAGTTACATAATTTGGGTTAGTTATACTCTGTGATTGTACAGTAAAAAGTATAATACACATGAAAAAAATACTCCATTCTGATTGGCTTTGAGCAGTACAGTTCAAGTGTAACACCAGTGCAAATTACACATCGTAATTCTGGATTATGATTGGGGGAAAGACAGTGTGAAATTTTGAAAGTCAATGATATCATGTAAAACAATGAAAACAATTTTGTACAGAAACTTTGAAAAAAGTTTTCTTAAATGCCCAAAATGGCATCAAAAAGATCTTCCAGCACTTCCTCCCCACAAATTTTTTTCTTGTTTGTGTTATTAACAAGTGATCATATGGTTTTTCTTTTTCTCTCAGTTTGAAATTAATTTGCACTTGTGAATTTTCAAAAACCTCACTTGTGCCAATCAATTCCATATTGAACTTGAAACTGTCTGATTACCTATACTAATAATATACATGCAAAAATTACTCGATTGTGAAAACTGCAACACCAGTGCAAGTTACACATTGTGATTCTGGATTATTATTGACTGAAAAACAATATGAAATTTTCTAAGACAATGACATCACATAAAATGATGACAAAGATTTTGAGCGGACAAGAAAAAAATGGTTTCAAGAAGGATCTTCCAACACTTCTTTCATGCAAATTTTCTCATGTTTATACTATTAAGAAGCAATCATACGGTTTTTCTTGTTTACTTTGCACTTGCGATTTTTTCAAAAGGCTGAAATTAAACTCGCCAAAGGGGCTCATGCAATTTCAGCTTTTTGAAAACCTCACTCATGGAAATTAATTCCAAATTGAACTCGACACTATAAAGGTGCATGATTACCCATGCTAAAACAACAGCAATCAAGAATTAGGTATCCTTTTATTGAAATTTTTTTATAGCCCTTTTATTTACCATAATGGCCCAACCTTTTTACGAATGAGCCATAACTTTGCAATGCCATTGGCCAGGCTGTTTTGCCTTCCCAATCCCTGAATAAAATAGCACAATAACAGGGCTCAAAGTTAACGACCAACTGGTCGCAAATACGACTAGATTTTTCGCTTTGCGCCTAAAAAATCATGTGTGATCGCACCACTGCGCCTTAAAAGCCAACGTACAGTGCGACTTCTCTAGTGCTTACTCACCTGACCGTACTAACATACTCCGATTGATGCATGCAGATAAATTTAAACATGGATATAACACAACCAGGAACCAAATAATAAAGTTGCAACATGTTTCTTTCATTGTTGTGTGTTTTTTTTGTTATCTTAAAAGTCTAATTTCCCAGTGGATTCTTCATACCCGAACTTTTATTTCTTCCCACGTTCTCTGTTGTAAACAACTTCGCTGACACATGCAAATGAAGGAATGAAGTACGTGCTTCATAGTGCGGCCAAAGCGTTACGCGCTCCTACCGGAAAGTGTGGAGACTGGGGATTAGGTTAAATCGTGTTCCCGTTCTTTCGCGAACAACAGTTACAGAATGCTGCGTTTTGTAAAGAAGGCTTTGTTTTCACCTGTCTGACATACAAAAATGTCCAGTGTTTTCAGGACCAGCCAGTCCACGAATTCTATGGCTTGAAAGCTAGCCAAATAAGCAAAGTTCATGCTAGTTTTCATGAATACCCACATGAGGAAAAAATTAAGAATCTCCGTGAACAGAATTTCAAAGGTGAGCCAAACAACAAGTGATTGCATAGTGAGGATACATGTACTCAATGAAGTGGCTTCAGTAGTTAATATCTAAGCTTAACTCTTGTGTGAAATATCCTGATTCTTTTATTTGTTTTTGCTGTGTTCAATACTGCTATATATTGCAACACGAAGGCTTAGTCGCTCTTTTTGGAGTGTTAAGAATAGAAGCTGTGCACCTAAAATTTTGGCAGTGCGCCTAAAAATTTACACCTGGTCGCACAAGTGCTCCCAAAGCCGAAAATAAACTTTGAGCCCTGAATAAACAAGCGAATTACTTTTCTCTTTCTTGTAGTATTTTCTAAAGCAAATAGAAAGTCTAAGTTTCCATCACATTACAGAAACATTCACAAAAATTTTGAAGAACTTGGAAAAGTACAGTGGAAACACTGGATGGCAGCTCTAATTCCAGGGACATTTTCTTACTTGCCCAAACTTCCACTAAGTTTTTATGACTTGATATAGTTCACTGCAATTTTCTCCAAATTTTGTTGATTTTTGTTGAGCATGTGGCATGATAGTGTTCTTAAAACTAGCATAACAAATTATTTGCCCTCGAAGCTTCACTTCTCGGGAAAATATTTGTTTCAAGAACATCGGATTTCTGCAGGGCAACCATCAGCTGATAGTTCCTCAACAGAAACACTCTATTGTTTAAATAGTGCCTGTTTGAGGAAAATAACTGGATGGATGGTACTACAGCTGTGGTACAGAAATTTTCTTCTGTAAACAAGCAGGCCTATAAGAAGAAATTGAAAGATGCAATTTGTCTTTCACACCTTTCGTCTAAAAAAGTTAAAAATAATTCAATATTATGCTTGAACTTGCACATGGAAGAAAATTTAGCCGTGAACAATAAAGACAATAGAGCATTTATGTCTCAGAAACATCAGTCTGATAGTTGTCCTTTGGGAATTTGATGTTCTTAAAACTAGCATGTTTGCCCTTGAAGCTTCATTTCTCAGACAAATATTAATTTTGTTTCACGAACATCAAATGTCTGTGGTACGACTATTAGCTGTAAGAAACACTATTATTTAAATAGAGACACAGAAAATGTTTCCTATTTCAAAAACAAATGGATTTTATATTCTGGAATTAAAATATAATTTTTAGCCAAGCAAAATATATGAATTACTGAATCAGTAATATAATACCAAGAACATCTGTTTAGTCAGTGAATATCAAAGCAAAGAAAGTGAAATGCACAGACAAACCACAGCTAGTATATCAAAATCAAAGATACATTTAACCTTACCCTAATCCTAACATTAAAAAGTATTAGACTACAAATAGTTTTAAAAAGACAATCTGTATTTTTTTGAGATCACACAAAAAATATTTACAACTTTAAATATCAAAATTTAAATTTGCCTCTTCTTTTAGGGGAAATTCATAAACATACATGTAACAAAAACTCTATTGTTTACTTCAAGTTAGTATCCTGGTCCGGGATCCTGGTCTTAAAAACATTTTCATAATTCGACAATAAATTAAGTTAATATAGATGTATCAATAGATCATCTTTTTGGATTGCACATGTAGTTGACAACGCTATGTTTCATAATAATTTTCTTTCTTGAAGAACTGACTGCAAGTGCCCCTGTAAAGTCAGGGTGGGATTGCTTTTAGCAAATTTTCTGTCACTCTATTATTTTGGAAACCCCACAAAAATATTTACATCTTTGTCAAAGAATAAAATTAAAGTTGTTCCTATTTTTTGTGACAATCAACAACATTATCAAAACTCTATTGTCCGAGTTAGTATCCTGGCTAAACGGTAAATTAAGTTATTAGAGAGACACGTCATCTCTTTGCATTTGGATAGCACATGCGATCAACTATATCAACATTCTAACATTTCTTTGCCAAGTATATGCAGCGTGATATGTAGCATAAACTAGTAACAAGTTCGTGTTTGTTGATCCTTTTAAAACCTTGATTCCTACATAAGGATGAAAATTTGCTTTTACTAGCTTCTTTCATCCAGTAAAATTATTTCAGTGGTCGACAAAGTAAATACGATTTAGTCAAATCGATATTTTCTTTGTGAGCAGGATTTACCTCACTCATGCAAGGTCGCGAATAAGACGGCTTTTTCGGTACAATTCGTTTGGATTCCACTTGTCTAACTTCAAGAAACGAACATAAAGAGGGTCTTCTTAAAAGCCATTTAGCTATGTTGCTAGTTTTCATCCAAGGTTTCACACTCTGCTTTCTGGCGAAATTAATAAATAAAAGCTGTTCGTTCGTTCGCAAATGACGGATCTACGAGTCCACGGCAGCGATTTATTAAAGGTCAAACAAACAAATTGAGGCATAATTGCGGTTCTTTCTCGACAAAAGAAAATCGCTACACTCTTTCAATGGGCCACTGCTCCACTGTTAAAATGAACCTTTGTTAAACCACTGTTACGTGGTGCAATGCACACGTTTATACGACGCTATTTTCCAAAACAACAGCCACTAAAAATCACAGTTGAGAGCTTGGCATACCTTCAGTGTTAAGGTTCTCACTTTCGTCGGCCCAGCTTGTAGATCTTGCTGAAAATACTGCCGCAGGAGTAGGCCCGTTTTCGCCTTCCTTGGCCAAGAACTCGTTTAGGGCAAGAGTCTTCCCCTTTTTCTTTTTACCTTTCTTAGCTGCGCGGAGAAATACACCATGTTATAAAACAACAGTAATATAGAGCACATTCTTCGGTCAAAATGATAGAAAATAGCACCAAATTGCAAATGAGATCGAGGAAAAAGAGAAAGAAGTAGCCAAGTATAATCACCTGTTTCCGCCATCTTGGAAAACGTGAGTGAAAGTCCCGGATGAGGTTACACCGGCGAAGTTCGCGGTTCGCGCCAACGCTCCCGCCATAGCTAATCGTTCCCTCCTCCTCTCCCTGCTCCTCTCCTAACCGCCCCACCCCACCCCCGTCTCCTCTTCATCCAAGTTCATCCATGTTTTATGATCAGTCTAAGGCCAGAAACAAGATAAGAACAATAATTTCAGATAAACTATAACTTGAAGCCGAATCACCATCCTCTTAGATGTGAACAGCTCCATTATTATGTCAGTGAGTTCGGAATTCACACTGAATGCGGCTCAGATTTAAACTGTTCGTAGTCTATGGTAGTAACGCAAATTCAACTGAGTTTTATTTTTTATTTTAGGTTATTATTATTTTTCTTTAAGAAAAAATAACAGACCATTCTCTCCCAGAGGAGAGAGGGTTGCTGAGTTCTCCGGGGGCCTGGGACGAATTAGTAATAACATCGAGAATTTGCTTACATACCGTTTTGTAACTGGAAGTCACTGCCAACATTTTCATTGAACGCTGGTTTTTAAAATCGCGAATCAACAAGGTTTCCTTAATTTTACAGTCTTTATCAGGCTGTCCACTGGCCAAAATGTCAAAGTGATCCCATTTAATCCTGTGGGCTGTTGGGTCATGTGATCAGCAATGGCAGAAGAAAATGGCTGTTACTCGTCAGCGCCTTGAAATGTTCCGTTTTCCTGTCATGCAATCGACGTTCCGTTTTTCCAGAGTTTAGCAACCATCACAATTCCAGCGGCTAGCCTTATAAACTACTTTAGACTTAAGAGAGCGGCTGAGTCTGTCTTTATGGGGGAAAAAAAGACTTCATTCGGCGAGGGTTTCTGAAAATAATCTTAGGATTAAAACAACCATAGAACTTGTAAATACTTGATTTAACCTGTTGAGTAACAATTTTACTTTGAATACGTAGATAGGGTAAAACAATGAAAATTTCTTTTTGGGGCACTGTAATGATATCCTTAGGTTTGTTTCGGTGTTTGTCGACTATATCGTTTACGTTATATAAAATAATAACACGGCGGTACCCATTGTGTGAGGCTTTATCCTCATCAGGCATATATATAGGAGGCGGTATACTGATTTGTATCTGTTTACAATTTTACAGCTCAATAGCGTCCTTCGTTTGGAAACCAGAGCATTTTGAGAGGGTCTGGATGGAGTTAACTGACACGCTGACAAATAGGCAAAAAAAAAAAAACCGACAACTGACAAACTTGATTTAACTGACATCTGACATTTGACAAGAACTTCAACGATCCATTGTTATTCGTTTGAAATGCATTGAAAAGAATCGTGCTTAGACCAGACCGAGGCCATCACTGAGTTTTGTATAGGCGAGAGGACTGGGAAAGAGTATGGTTTGTTTTCCGTTTGTTTGAAAAACTAAGATGTTTCAAATTCACTACTTGCACAATACCATAATGCACCTCTTTAACCCCCCCCCCCCCCCCCCCAAAAAAAAAAAAAATTTTGCATACTCATTGTTTGCAATTTCTCCTGGACATGAACATGTCCCAAGAGTAATCTAAAACAATGCCTATGCAAATTTTTGGGGGGTGAAAGAGGTGTATTATGGGATTTGTGCAAGTACATGAAAGATCAGCTAAATTTGAGAGCCTTTTCCACGAACAGAAGTATTTGGAGGAGGAAAATGGCAAAATCGTAGCTCTTCAAAAGTTCAAATGTCACCCAAAATAGAGAATTTGTATGG
>JAHPZR010004720.1:22500-32500 GCA_019787425.1 Platygyra sinensis
CAGGTGTCAGATTTTTTAAAGTCTATTTATGTCACGCTACTTTGTCACGCAAAATGTACAGCGGACTTCTAAGAGTATTATCAACCCTGTCATGTGAAACTGACCATAACACACGTTGCTCACTTCAGTGCAGGACAAGTTTATAATCCTTTCAGTTCGTCCTTATTTATAAAAGCAAATGGTACAAGAAAAAGGGCGTATTTTCACCGACGCTCAGCCGTGTTGGTGAAAACCGGCAACTTCTAAATTTGCGAGTCTGCAAGTCTGCAAGTCTGCAAGTCTGCAAGTCTGCAAGTCTGCAAGTCTGCAAGTCTGCAAGTCTGCAAGTCTGCAAGTCTGCAAGTCTGCAAGTCTGCAAGTCTGCAAGTCTGCAAGTCTGCAAGTCTGCAAGTCTGCAAGTCTGCAAGTCTGCAAGTCTGCAAGTCTGCAAGTCTGCAAGTCTGCAAGTCTGCAAGTCTGCAAGTCTGCAAGTCTGCAAGTCTGCAAGTCTGCAAGTCTGCAAGTCTGCAAGTCTGCAACGTCTGCAAGTCTGCAAGTCTGCAAGTCTGCAAGTCTGCAAGTCTGCAAGTCTGCAAGTCTGCAAGTCTGCAAGTCTGCAAGTCTGCAAGTCTGCAAGTCTGCAAGTCTGCAAGTCTGCAAGTCTGCAAGTCTGCAAGTCTGCAAGTCTGCAAGTCTGCAAGTCTGCAAGTCTGCAGTCTGCAAGTGTCGCACACCGGTCCGGAGGAGGGATGAAATGAATGCCGTGTCATCTGGAAGTCAAGGTATCGGTTTTTTTCTTTAAAAATATGCTCTAAGAGCACTTTTGAGTACTGTTAATATAGATTCTTTCGCTCGGAAACTGCTTGATTCCGAAAATAGATAGTCGTATGACAAACAGGACGTAACATGTCGATCAAATTCGATCATCGAAAACGTAGTCGATAAGTCGATAATACTCGATATTTGTCGATAATTGTCAATCGACAAGTTTAATTTGTCGATAAAAGTCGATAATCACAAGATTTTTCACTGGTTATCGATTTTATCGACAAAAATGCAGACATTTTTCAATAGGTCACGAAAATGTAAACAGCTTTAAAGTAAATCCGTATGAGAATAAAGTTGAATAAAAAAACTGAACGAATTGCGGTTTGAGCGCCCCAAGGTTCGAGCGCTCCTGGTTTGAGCGCCCCACATCTTGGTTCTAGTGCCCCACATACAAGTTCTAGCGCCCCACACATACGTAAAGTAAAATATCGAAAGTAACTAGCCTGCGTAGCTGGCGGGATTCGCGAGCGAGCGATATTTTGCGACGGAGACGCCATTTTTTCCCTCGCGTCTCGCGTGGAAATTTGCGGACCGTGAAGCCGCTAGTGAAATTTCAACTCGACTCCTCACCAATCTCCTCGCGGCTTTGCCGCTCGTGTTCACGGCTTCGCCACCGAAACAAAAGCACTCGTGCACCCGAAATCACGCCAGCTACGCAGGCTAGAAAGTAACGGACTTGAAACCACTCTATTTTATATCTTAAAGGAGTCAAACAAACAACGTCAATAGTCACCTCAATTTATTTTAGTTTCAAAACGATTTTTTTTACTTACAATGCTCAATATAAAAAGTTTAATTAAAATGACTTTGAAAAAATTCCTTCCTATCTTCATACACAATTTATTTAAAATGATTTTGATTTTTAATTTTCAAGTATTTCCTATTATCTACATTGTTACTGTGCACGCAGTGATTTCCTTTTTGTTTTTGTTTTTTCTTGTTTTTGCTTTTTATTTTACATATTGCATTATCACTCTTAAAAAGACTAAAAAAAATACTCTGCTCGCAGGGTAGCAATGTATGTACTTAGCACTGGCGCACTATAGGGCCGTTAATGAAGATGGCCTTCAGCAGCTGGTCGACTGACCCCATAAATTGAAGATTTTCTTCTGATGGTTTCGGTATTTCTTTCGCTGGATTCTGCTCAGTTTCTGGTCGGCCACAAGCTGCATTTGTAGTTCCACTAGCTGAGCCGCCATACGCAAGAGCTCGATCAACTGATAAAAAGGAATATCAGATTTGCCACTCGCACGGCGATTCAGGGCGTTATGCCACCCTTCCACATCGTTGTTGGTTCTTACGGGCTGGCCATATACGCTCCAGTTCTCTGGGGGGAACGTGGTACTGTAGACCCAGTTGGCCTGGATGTATTCCACGAGTTCTTTCAGGGGCTCCGTGGTTGCTTCCACACGCAGTCGCTGGAAAACGCGGGGAATCTTCTGGTGAGGCTGTCTGGACCCCTCCTCTACAATCTCATATGTGACCTCATGGGCGGCTGGCTCAGTTTCTCGGATGCTGGGCTCTTCGAGTGAGGGCTCATGTAATATCTCTGGCGGTGGAATAGGTGCTTCAGCTATAATAGGAAAAGAAAGAAACATTTCAAACAGCCTTCTTGGACCTGCTTTACCCTTCTTGATTATTCTAAACTTACCTTCCGCGTCCCCTAGACTAGTGCTTTCGGCTGCGGGGGTACCAATCGAGGAATCGATGGTCGGCAATCCAGGTGTGGCTGAAGCGGCTGATGAATTTTCGGCAACTTGCGGCAAATCTGAAATGAATTTTAAGATAGCAGTATTAAAACGCGAAAATGATAATGCAATGATATGACGGTGAATCCATGGTGATTGCCGCCATGTGATTACCAGATGCTTATTACTTACCGCTAACTTCAAGGTTTGATCCTAAAACATATATCCGACAAGGGCGGCAGCGCCACTCTAATTCTTGCTCATCGCGAGCAAGGGCGCGATAAGTGGGACGGTCAACCCCAGTGTTGCAGGTCCTGTGATTCCACAATCCGCATCCATCACAGAGGAGGGCCTCTTGGCGCATGGTGACGGCGTTGCACACTCGATGCAAAGATCAGCCATAGTAGTTCGCGAAGTTTGATATTTTAGTTGTTAACGCTTTTAAAGTTTGTGAATGAATGAGTCTGTGCTTTCAAATTGGGGTTTATATAGGCATGAGTGGATCGAAAATCATTCAGAACAATTGCAAAGCATTTTAATAGGATTGTTGCTTGCGAATTTCCATCTGCCTTTGTCTGTCGCGTTATGTGTTAGCTACCGACGCCGTTAGCTCAAGGAAACATTACTTCGCAATTTTCATTCGCGCTACTCTGTGATTCATTACAGAATCGAATGTTTAAATAACCTTGAGAAATGATCGATTAGTGTCAGCTGAGCTCTGCTGAGACTGGTGAGCTAACATAATTCGAAACCAGCTTAGTCCCTGCGGCCTCTACCCGCGAGTCGAAAAGATGAGAGACCCTGGGAACTCGAAGTGATCCTTCGGGAGACGGAGCGAGCAAAATGTAGACTAGAATGCGAGAAAATCACAGCCAGCAAAGCTATTGACAATTTATTCTCATCAGTGTTTAACAAAATCTGCTTAATCAGTCCAAGATTTCACAAATACACGACGCTGCTACGGCTCATTTCCCTCTCCTTGGCTAAATTCGCCGGGTTTGTATGCCCTATGTTTCTCTCTGCCTCTGTGGTGACATTTTAGGTTCCAATTACAAGGTAAAATCGGTAAAATAAAGTCTTGGCATAGCCAGTCCTGCTTCATTAAACTGTGTTTGGAACGGTAGCCTTGTCTCCCGCCATAAACCTTTTTTTTTTGTATTTCCGATACTTGTCGATCAAAGTCGATAATCACAAAAAATTGTGTGATCGATTTTTATCGACATCCGATATTTGTCGATTGATTAGTATCGAACTTGATCGACAACGATCGACTTTTATCAACTATCGAAATTATCGACATGTTACGTCCTGATGACAAAGCACATGTTTTTCTAATCGTTCGCCATTTCGTGTCATTGTTGGCTGTTGTTTTTGCGGAGTTGACTTCTTTCTGTTCAGTTGGCAATTTGTATTATCGGTGTTATGGACGGTCGTTTGTTCTGAAAATGCTGATAAGAAGTCTCTCGTATAGTTGGGAACAAAAGCATTATGGCAACCCTCGCCTGGCCGGAGTAATTCTAATGTGAAGCCAATGAATGTACAAACTGAATAGTTAGTTTTAAGTCAGCCAATTCCAAATATGTCATTGGTATCTATCGCTCAAAATCTTAAGTTGCAATTTGAAAGGTAATTGATGCTTTAACTCATCTGAAGTCACAACTCGGTATTAACAGAACTTACAATTCTAACTCTACTGCTTCGAAATCTCAAATATATTGATCTAATGCAGAAAAACACAGAACAGAAGGCTCTAGCAAAATATCTTATAACAGACAAAGGATACACTCAGTTTATTAACCAGTATACCACACACAGATAGATCATGTTTATACCAATATCCCACATTGCGTACAATCAGCAAGTACCCTGGAGTTTTACTATAGTGATCTGATATGTAGTACGATATGTAGATATTGTATACAGCGGTATTTGCCACATGCGCACGCTCATTAAAGTGTTCTCTAGTGCCCACCATCTTGAGTGCACGTGTGTGTTCTTCCACCCCCGAAACATAACATTTCTGGCGACGAGGATGCTGAAATCTGGCCAGCTTAGGGAAGATTGAAGAGTTCGACCCTAAGAATACAAATATCGACCACTACTTGGATCGTCTAGAGCAATATTTCGTGGCAAACGAAGTCGAAGCCGATTCTTCTACTTCGCATCGACGTAGAGCCATTTTGATTTCAGCCATTGGCGGGAAAGTATACGACGTTCTAGCAGACCTGTGCTCACCGGCTTCTCCTTCCTCCAAGAGTTACGTTGAATTAAAAGACATTTTAAAGAAGCAGTTCGCCCCGAAGAGATTAGTGATCTCCGAAAGATACCGTTTTCACACCTTCGTACAAGCGGAAAGCACCAGTGTTGCCGAATTTGCCGCTCAACTTCAGCGTTTGGCTTCTACATGCAACTTTGGCACCCATTTGCCCGAGGCCTTACGAGATCGGTTTGTGTGTGATCTTCGAAGCAGAGCTATCCAAAGACGGTTGCTCACAGAAGATGTCAATTTTGAGCGAGCTTTACAAATAGCTCAGGGTCAAGAAGCTGCAGAGAATGACGTTGCTCAACTCAACCGCCAGCTTCCCAGTGCTGACGAAGTGCACAAGGTTTACGATACAGGCAGGCCCTTTAACAAAGAAGGAAACAAACGACCACCTAAAGTACCAGGCAATCAGGCCAGGCCTTCTTCAGGCAATCAACAGAATTCCACTTGTTTAAGTTGTGGTAAGCTTGGACATCCTCGATCCAACTGTAAGTACAGAAATTCTGCTTGCCATAAATGTAAACGAGTGGGTCACATTGCTGAAGCCTGCATGAGCAAATCTGCCAGAGTGAATGCAGTGGATGAAGCAACAGAATATGATCGCTCAGCTGACCCCTTCTCCGTGTCTCTTTATTCCATTTCTGCTGGTCAACATGGAATCGAGGTTCCAATTGAACTGAACAATCAATCTGTGTTAATGGAACTTGACACAGGTGCTGGTATTTCAATTATTTCCGAGGACACTCACGCGAAGTATTTCAAGGGCATACCCCTTGAGCGTAGTACCACAAAGTTGCATGCTTACACTGGTGACCCCATTCATGTTCTTGGTCAGTTCAATGTCAGTGCCAGATACAAGTCTCAGTCTGCAACCCTTCCCCTCACTGTTGTTGCAGGTGCTGGACCCTCACTTCTGGAAAGAAATTGGCGCACTGAAATTCGTTTGGATTGGAACGAAATCTTCCGCATACATGTTACTGAGTCTTCAGTTTCGTCCGTAGTCACTCAAAAGCTGCATGTTGTCATTCAAAACCACTCAGATTTATTCAAGGATGAACTCCGAACTATTAAAGGACTGTCTGCCAAACTTGAACTGAAAGAGGGAGTTTCACCAAAATTCTTCAGAGCCAGAACTGTGCATTATGCACTCCAGCAAGCAGTTGAAGATGAATACAATCGCCTTGAGCGAGATGGTATAATTCGTAAAGTTGAATTCAGTGATTGAGCCACGCCCATGGTGCATGTTCCCAAGTCTGATGGAAGTACTAGGTCCTGTGGAAACTATGCCATCACAGTTAACCCCCATTTAAATGTTCCAAGTTACCCAATTCCACTACCAGAGGATGTCTTTCACAAGCTCAGGGGTGGACAAAAATACACAAAGCTGGATTTGAAGAATGCATATCAGCAGCTTACCCTTGACGAAGAGAGTCAGAGGTTTGTCACCATAAACACCCACCGTGGCCTCTACCGTTATACCCGTTGCCCACTGCATCATCGCCCGCAGTCTTCCAGCGCACTATGGACGTCATCTTGCAAGGGTTAGACCAAGTTGCTTGTATCCAGGGTGACATTCTCCTCACTGGGAAAGATGATGCTGAGCCCCTTAGCAATTTAGCACGTGTATTAACCCGGCTTCAAGAGTATGGTCTGAGGCTTAAATTGAGCAAATGCAAATTTATGCAAAGGACTGTGACATATATGGGTTACAAACTCTCTGCTGATGGAATCTCTCCAACAGAAGAGAAAGTTGAAGCTATCAAGTCTGCCCCCACACCGGAAAATGCCACCCAAGTACGAGCATTCCTTGGGCTACTAAACTATCATGGCAAGTTCATTCCAAACTTAAGCACCATTGTTCATCCTCTCAACCAGCTGTTGCAGAAGGACAAGGAATTCCAGTGGACTGCAGCGTGCGACCAGGCCTTCCGACTTGCCAAGGAGTCTCTCACATCCTCAAAGGTGTTGGTCCACTTCAATCCTGACCTGCCCATTGTGTTAGAGTGCGATGCGAGTCAGTATGGTATCGGAGCAGTAATCTCTCATCGTTTCCCAGAGGGCGTGGAAAGACCCATCGCCTATGCCTCCAGATCCCTCAGCCCAGCAGAAAAGAATTACAGCCAAATTGAAAAGGAGGGACTTGCCATAGTATTTGGCGTGACAAAATTCTACATGTACCTTTTTGGAAGGAAATTCACTCTCCACACTGACCACAAGCCCTTACTGAAGATATTTTCACCTCAAGGTGCTACGCCAGTCCTTGCGGCATCTCGCCTCCAGCGTTGGGCAATTCTGCTGTCATCCTACCGTTATGACATTAAGTACAAGTCTTCCAGCTACATTGCCAATGCTGATGCTTTATCCCGGCTTCCACTTGAGTTCAAACGTGATGCAAGCGTTGAGAGCCCAATTTTCCATGTTGCAGCCCAGCAAGTCACACGGCACCCCGTCAAGGCCCATCAGATTGCTAGAGATACGGCTCATGACAAGACTCTCGCAAAGGTGTTGGCTTTCACACAGAATGGTTGGAACATCCAGGAATGCCATGATCCAGATATCAAGCCTTACTTCATACGACGTCATGAACTCTCAATTGAACAGGGTTGCCTTATTTGGGGATTGAGAGTTATCATCCCTCCAAACCTGAGAGAACCAATTCTGAAGGAGCTCCACTGGTCTCATCCTGAGTGGCCAGAATGAAGTCCATGGCTCGGAGCCATGTGTGGTGGCCTAAGTTAGATGCCGATCTTGAGCGGATTACCCGTGCATGCCGGCAGTGTTCCAAAACACGGAATGCACCACCTGCAGCACCCCTCTGCCCATGGACATGGCCCTCTGGCCCTTGGAAGAGAGTCCATGTCGATTTTGCCACTTCTGAAGGGAAACACTACCTTATCCTGGTAGACGCGTACTCCAAATGGCCTGAGGTGGCAGGACCTATGAGAAGCACTGATGCAGCAGCTACTATCAGTGTCCTTTCCAACCTCTTCACCCGATATGGATTCCCAGAGCAAGTTGTCAGCGACAATGGACCCCCCTTTCAATCAAAAGAATATGGGGACTTCCTGAAGCTCAATGGCATACAGCGCGTATTAGTGTCACCGATACCATCCCGCCGCCAATGGCCAAGCGGAGCGTTTCGTTCAAACATTCAAGAAATTTCTGCAAGCATCAGAAGGAGATGGAACTTTACAACTGCGTATCCAAACCTTTCTTCTCTCTTATCGTAGCACTCAGCACGCCACAACTGGCACTACACCCGCCAAACTATTTCTGCAGAGGGAACTCCGCACGCGACTATCCTTGGTCCATCCCGACATCAGCTTGCATGTCACTAACAACCAAACCAAGATGAAGACCTATTACGACCGACACACCAAATTCAGGACACTCTCACCTGGGGACAGAGTTCTTGCAAGGGACCACCTCTCCAAAGAAAAGTGGCGCACAGGCACTATTGTTACACAACATGCTCCGCTCTCATACTGCATCCAACTGGATGATGGCCGACTGTGGCGCCGTCATATTGATGACCTACTGGAAGGCCCCCTTCAGAACCAGACTGCAGCTCCGCACGTGCCCACTCCCAGTAGGGCTCCACCTGTTGTCCAAGAGCCTTTAACACCGGTAGTGTCTTCAGACCTCCGCAGAACCGTAGGCCCCCAAGACGCTGCCTCTAGAGAATCCTTAAGAGCAAATGTCCACAAAAATCAAATATAGTCCGGTAAGACTTGAAAAATTAAATTCGCCCTACTTTTGCATATAAGTAGACCTCAGTAAAGGTAAAAACGCCATGTGTTTTCTTTCATCAAATATTTCGGTATTTCCGAGAAAAACGACATTTTCGATTTCACGTCCTGGCATCAATTTAGCGAGTCCCAACCGGGCTGAAAATCGACGATTTTCAAATGATTCGCGTGTCGCATTTATTGAGTGCAGGAAAGTTGTAATACAACCAACTTTTTGCATATCTCTTGCTCGTCCAAAAAAGCACAATTACAGGAAAATTGTATTAATCTAATTATTTGGCGGTTAACAAAAGCAAAGTGTTCTCCGCCGTGGAGTTCGACGGTTGGTGAAAAGAATTGACATTTTGACCAAGTGCCATATCTCGGAATTCCAAAATATTTTAGATTCTGACTGTATAAGGATAGGTCCTCCAGGATATGTAAAGTTTAGTTTGGGCAAATGAATAAGCAGTCGTCAAAACATTATTCAAATCGTACAGAAAAATCGAAATCACGCAAGTAGTCGAATGCGTGACTAAACATTACCACTGCATTGATAATTAATTAAATCCCTTCAATTCGAAATATCCGGATTACTAAAGCACAATGCAACATGAATATGTTCACCTTAGCCCAGATATGATATCTTGACTGTCAAACAACGTTTCGCTCCAGTCATTTCTTCAATGGCGTTCCGCTAAGTTTGAAAGTCGGGAACCTCTGTACCGGGCATCCGTCTGGTAGATTTGAATCACAAAGAGCGATTTTGCGAAGTTCCTATGCAACCTGTACCTTGGTGGCTCGTTGTACTGCTCGATAGAATCACTCAACCTGCTTTGAAGCAGAAATTGCCAGTAAGTGACGAACGAATACACTGTAAGCCGCCATCGATCGGGGGATCTCTAGTGATGTAATCTATTTTTAGAAACTGTGCGCGGCGCTATTTGCATATTCCTCGCATAGCCACGTGGCAAAATTCTTTGCAACGGGTAGGGGTGGGGATTTTTGTCTGCCAAAAACACAAAAAAAGGATTGTAATCTCAGTACTGGTTCTTTAGAATTACTTTTTTGTATATTCATTTCATGCTATTGACCATGCAACGAAAATGTTGGCTTGTTTACTTTTCCTCAAACCAAATAAAGTAACGAAAGTTATTTTTCTCACTGACTCCGACACGTAAGCAAACATTAATACAAACTATGGAAAACACGGTGGAAAAAGAGGCTGTGATAATTGCCAACAAACAAGCACCTGTAACACAAAAGCAAAAAAAAAAAAAGAACATATCACATTGATGAAGAGTTACACTTAGAAATTTTTAAGACTTTGAAGCTTCCCCAATTATTTTTTTTTGTTTTGTACAAACGTAGACCAAACAGTCGGTCATTTATTTGTATCGTGCCCCATTGCTAGTTCTTTCTGGTCGGATTTTATTAAATGGTATCATTCTGTTTCCAAAGAGACCCTTAACCTCTCCAAGAATGAAATAATTTACGGAGTTCTCACGAATTGG
>JAHPZR010004720.1:40000-52500 GCA_019787425.1 Platygyra sinensis
GTTCCAGCTTGTACCTGTTAAATTTTCATTCAACTCTTAAAATAGTTTTTATCTTGCTGTACTTCTACTACATTTGTGTCGTGCTGCTGTAAACTAAAGATTATGTTACTTATACCTCTGCAAAAATGTATAATTTACATGTATGGGAAACTGTTGGCTTAAATGTCTCCTCTTAGCTGTTATGTGCTACTGTACATTATGGTAGTCAGAATTTCAGTGGACTTCATAAGAAAGAAAATGCTCCTAATAGAAGCAGTATTCATCTTGATTTGTTTCTGTGCTCTGTTGAAGTTTATTTAATAAGGCTCGATTTCCGTCGCTCTCTCATGTCTGGTCTACCCCCCTCTTTTTCCCGAACAGCGGCTGGTAATCGAGCCTAAGTTTATTTCAAACTGATGTAATATACAATAATTTATTACAAAATGATTTTACCAGAGAATGAATTCAGCCACCTAAAGGGTGTCAATAACCAACCATATTTGGACATCAGAACCTCTGCACATTTGACCAAAAGATTTTTATTTCCCTGTATTTCACTCTTCTTTTTACTCAGCTACGTTTTCTACATTCATCCAATAGGCCATTTGCGAGTTGCATTTTGCCTCTGTGTCAAAACGAGTCTAAATGCAAAGCCATTCATATGATTTGCACCTACTGATTCATTTCACGATGATCAAACTCATTTTTTATATGAAAGGTTTCACACGAAGACTCGTTTTGAAACAGATGCACAAGGATACATTCATCCATGAGCTGCTCACAGGATCCTTTGATTTGTACACCGACCAAGTGAATTTGAACGGAAGTAATGTGATGCAAGTGCTGTACTTGGCGAAGAAATACATGGTCCCTTCACTTGCGGAGAAATGCGCAAAATATCTGCAAGATAACTTAGAGGCATCTAACGTGTTTTGCATTCTACCACATGCTCAGAAATATGAAGATAAAGATTTGGAAGATCGATGCTGGAAAGTGATTGAAATGGAGACGAAAGAGGCTGTGACGTCAGATGAGTTTGTGACACTTGAGCGATCTGTTATTGAGACATTGGTAAAGAGGGAGGCTTTGAACGTAAAGAAATTGGAACTGTTTGAAGCTGCTGTCGATCGCTGGGCCACTAAGGAAAGTGAAAGGCAAGGGATTACTCCAGATGGCGAAGTAAAGAGACGAATTCTGGGTGACGAAATCGTGAAATCGATCCGGTTTCCATCGATGTCACAGAAGGAGTAATTCTCTCTGTTGTATTTGATTCTTACATTCTTACTATTCAAGGGGTTGGCGACCTGATGAAACACTTTAATGGTGTACTGCTAACATCTCCCTTACCATTTATTCAAGCCAAAAGGATTACGAATTCCACATTTCATCGGTACCAAAGATTTTGGCAGTTTAATTCACCTTGTAGTAGTTGGAACTACTCTACCTCAGGAAAAGACAGCATTTGTTTCACTGTCAATAAATCCATCACCCTCCACGGACTTCAGCTTTTTGGGGCTGAAGATGCTGAGTACACTATCGACGTGGAAGTCAAAGGTGCCACGGATGGAGCTCTGGTGTAATAAAACAATCAGGATCATACTCCTGCATAAAACTCGAGACTGATTGTTATTATGGGCTTGATGTATTGTTTGATAATCCAGTTCGTTTAGTAGAAGGTAGAGTGTACGAGATAGAGGCACTTATCAATGGTCCGAAATCATGGTACGGGGCATTAGGTCAAACATATGTTGAGTGCAAAGGAGTAAAATTCAAGTTCCTTTGCGCAAAGTCCAGCTCTAATGGAACGTCTGTAACAGGCGGCCAACTTCCGGTTTTTGTTTTCAGCAACGTTTTGTAGTTCACTCGGTCTTCCAGGGGCGGTCCAAGGGGGAGGGTGCAGGGGGTGCGCACCCCTAAGATAAAGTCTTCTTCTTCGTATTCGGTTTTAAAATTTGTTTACCTCAACGGTCAGTGACATCATTCCTTAGAGGTGCATCCCCTCCTGAGAAAATTCCTAGATCCGCCCCCTGTCTTCATGAATATTTTTTAAATTGGTTACCTTTTCACGAAGCCCCGACTATTGCAAAGTATCTGGGCGTTCCTTTGTTAGCCAGATCTAGCTTATATAGTTGTCTTAGGCAGGGGCTTAAGTTGCTGTCATCACAGACACTTAACTTCATTGTACTTGCAGCTGTTTTACTTCAGCAACGAAATTTTGGTTGAAAAATTTATAAAAATTAGGGCAACTATAAAACAGGTCTGGGACTCGTATATTTGTGGAAGCATGGACAGATGCGTGCTTGTTGAAGTAATTATGCAGATATTAACTCCACAAATGATTATGAACCAGGTGGGGCTGGAAGGCTTTCCCATAATGGTTGCAAATAAACTATATTAACAACCGACGATTGTCACGTGACCTGTTAGTTGTCAGTGGCTTTCATGGCGTCAAGTCCACTGTCTCTTGAAAGTTTGGCGTTAAAATAATGCGCTCTAGGCCATGTGTTACGCTGTAAAGTACAGGGGATATTTTTCCAAATCCGTAAGTTGATTAATAATGTGATTACCCGTCGAAGTGATAAGGTTTTCTTTATTGTTGTGAGACGGCAAGCTTCTCATTGACTAGCAGTGAATTGGACTTGTGCCATTTCAATTCGCCAGAATTTTGTCATGAAATTCCAGTCGCCAACTTTCCTTTTTGTCGGTTCGCCAACGGATTGGTTTAGTTCGCCAATTAATTTCTCAGTTTGTCTACATCTCATAGAATAGAGTAGGATCTTCGAAATTGCCAAGTGGTAAAAACAGGCTAAAAACGAACTGGCGATCTTGGTCTAACTTACGAGTGCAAGTTGGTTTATATTCTTGTTAGCATTTCGTATTTAGGTCTAAATTATCTCGGTAAAGTTATTTTTAACGCAACATATGCCAGAGATTGGTTTCTTGAGACATTTTTCGTAAGTATCGACCAGTGCGTGTGTGGGTTTTGCATGAAAATAACAATTTATTTGCCATTAAATATTCCTTGCTGGCTCTGTAGTACGATTAAAATTTATTTGCTGTTATTGTGCAAATGTAAGGCTATTTGTATCCATTTAATTCATACAAACACGGTATAAATTATCAAACTGCACTATATTGTCTTTCACAATTATTTCACTGTGCATAAACAATATTTAGTGGAGCATTCTTCATTCAAATATATAATTAAAGAGCGACAATTAGAGTATAATTTCACCGGGCTGGAAGATTGGCAGGTGGCCTGTGGAGAAGTGGCCTAATGGTAGTCTGACTCTTTGTTGCCAAAAAAGACCATTTTGCCATCATCTATACTACTGGATATTGATGATTATAGTAATGACAACAAAAGTTTCATCGCTGAAGGCTCTGATAATATCCTTTGGTCTGTTTAATTCAAAAGTTATAGTAGTCATTAATTTTGTATGGATGATAATATTTGCGGATAAGTGCTGTGGATTTTTGTCATCTAAGATTAGTTGAATGAAAGATCTGTATGTTGCCCATTTGGATCAAGTTTCAATTGTTTGAACAATTGTAACATTTAATTCTCCAGACATTGCATTTTCTAATTTGAGGTCATTAAGTATTTGAATTTCCCACAGGTTGTTTCAGGAACTCCTCCCTAACTAAGCTTCCATATCCAACTGAAAATATTCTTCTGCCTCACTTAAGGACTTTCTTTGTCAAGTATATATCAGTAAGTCAGTCATAACTCTTGATCAAATGGAAAATACTGAAAGCAAATGCGGATTTTGTCTTAGCTATGTTTCATAGGCTGGTACCCAATATACCTGTAAATCAAAATAATGCATTTTCCATGAAAATATCCATTCTCCTTGTACTGTCTGAGGATCTGTGGATTTGAACCACTGCCATTCCTCTGGATTCCTCTGATAGCACTTTACATTTTTAATTTTTTAATTTTTTTTTCAATCTTACTTTATGTTAATTTTAAAATAATGAGTCCTCTGAACAAAGATAGCTATTTTTGTTATATGTACAAAGTAGGTGTTTGGGTCAAGCCTCACACAAGGCTCTGCAATGATCACTTTCATTCAAAAATTCAATAATATATAACATGGGAGCATTGTTGCAGGTATACTGGATGACTTCATTACAATTATATTTTTTACTATCCTTCACATTGTCAGTGGTGGGAGGTGCAATGGCCTCCTCCCTAGTGCACTTGTCCCCAGATCAAGCAGGCTATAAGGCTCAATCCCTGACCAGGACATTGTGTTGTGTACTTGATCAAGACACTTTACTCTCACAGTGCCTCTCAAGCTTGCTACAGCTGTATGGACTATCATGCCATCCAGGGAGCAGTAGAAGTACTCCTGGTCGCTTCATGTAAAGAAACCAGGATAAGCTCTGGCCTGATATGGGCCACTTTGCTCATACGCAGAGTTTACCTTCACCTTGTCAGTTGTGATCATTGACTTTATTACATTTAGCTGGGTCTGGAAAGTATTATCAGGATCTGGAATTTGACCAAACTATGGTGCAGGATTCCCTAACATATCTTGACAGGATTTGACTTGAAAAATTTGGCATAGGATGTGGGATGTTCTTTTTTAATGCATCTCAGGAATTTGGGAATTCATCATGACCCAAAAAAGTTTTGAAATCAACCATGGACCCTTCTTTCCTCTATGTCAGTCAAGGAATTTCAGAGAGACTGATACAAATACTTTGATCTTGTCTTAGAGGGTGTGTGCTCCATGTTTGCTATGCTGAAACTTATAGAGATGTTTACATGTAAATAGTCAAATTGCCTTAGGTGACAATTGGGGCCTCAACAGAGGTTTTACTTGTTTAAATGTTGTACAGCAGTTTAAGCCTGATTTCATATGTAATTTGTATTTGAAGGTCAAAAAAATATTTGTTATTTCTCCGTCTTTTTTGCATCTCTGCAATATTTTGCGAGCCAATAAACTTCCCAGCATCGCACTAGCCTGTCTGGCTGGTGGAAGTCGTGAGCAAGTGATTTTTTAATGACTGAGCATCTTCGATTGATCAGACTAGTGAGGCAATCTCAGATGGTGCAGAGTGTTATGCAGGACTGTCAGTACGTTTTGAGTCACCTGCTGCCTGTAAGCCCAGGAGGGGTACTCAGGATTTCAAGTGACGGGGATGATCGAAGGAGTCTTTTTGGGTTTGATATTTTTGAATCCGCGTTTTTTTTGGATATGAAAATTTGGCAAGTATTTTTTGGGTAGCTTGATTTGAGTAGGGATTTTTCTTTTTTTTTGGGGGGGGGGGGGGGGGGGTATTAAAAGAATCGGTAGTGCCCTGGCTGTGTAGTTCTGAGAATAAAGTACAAACAAACGTGTTTTGCTGTTGTTCAATAGTTAACTATGGTGTCGCTTTACATCGCACATGTTATACAACAGTCTGCATTGTCTCGTGGCATTACCCCTTTCTGGAACTTTTAAGGGCCACAAAATCGGCATGGGATTTTTTCGGGGTTAAGTTTTAGTCTAGGGATTTTTTTGGGTTTTGCTGCAAGCCCTAGGGATTTTTTCGGGTTGTGACTTTTGCCTCCATTCGATCATCCCTGTCACTTGAAATCCCGAGTACCACCCCCACCCTCTCGGGCCTGGATGCAACTTGTTAGTTCAAGGCCCAAAAATAACTTACAATTACTGTTTGTCAAGACGGTTTTAAATTTTACTGTGGTGTTTTACGTTGAATTTCGTTCATTCTACATTCATTAATAGGTTGAACTAGCAAACGTGATACTTTTAATTTTTCAACGCCAACATTTGTAACTTGATACTTTTGTTTTTCTCGCAAAGTTTGTAACATGATACCCTTGTCTTCTCAAAAACTAACAAGTTGCATCCAGGCCCGAGAGGGTGGGGGTGGTACTCGGGATTTCAAGTGACAGGGATGATCGAATGGAGGCAAAAGTCACAACCCGAAAAAATCCCTAGGGCTTGCAGCAAAACCCAAAAAAATCCCTAGACTAAAACTTAACCCCGAAAAAATCCCATGCCGATTTTGTGGCCCTTAAAAGTTCCAGAAAGGGGTAATGCCACGAGACAATGCAGACTGTTGTATAACATGTGCGATGTAAAGCGACACCATAGTTAACTATTGAACAACAGCAAAACACGTTTGTTTGTACTTTATTCTCAGAACTACACAGCCAGGGCACTACCGATTCTTTTAATACCCCCCCCCCCCCCCCCCAAAAAAAAAGAAAAATCCCTACTCAAATCAAGCTACCCAAAAAATACTTGCCAAATTTTCATATCCAAAAAAAACGCGGATTCAAAAATATCAAACCCAAAAAGACTCCTTCGATCATCCCCGTCACTTGAAATCCTGAGTA
The DNA here is from genome assembly GCA_019787425.1 of Platygyra sinensis. NCBI lineage: Eukaryota > Metazoa > Cnidaria > Anthozoa > Scleractinia > Merulinidae > Platygyra > Platygyra sinensis. The sequence goes on from JAHPZR010004720.1 coordinate 46,335, forward strand.
CCCCTCCTGGGCTTACAGGCAGCAGGTGACTCAAAACGTACTGACAGTCCTGCATAACACTCTGCACCATCTGAGATTGCCTCACTAGTCTGATCAATCGAAGATGCTCAGTCATTAAAAAATCACTTGCTCACGACTTCCACCAGCCAGACAGGCTAGTGCGATGCTGGGAAGTTTATTGGCTCGCAAAATATTGCAGAGATGCAAAAAAGACGGAGAAATAACAAATATTTTTTTGACCTTCAAATACAAATTACATATGAAATCAGGCTTAAACTGCTGTACAACATTTAAACAAGTAAAACCTCTGTTGAGGCCCCAATTGTCACCTAAGGCAATTTGACTATTTACATGTAAACATCTCTATAAGTTTCAGCATAGCAAACATGGAGCACACACCCTCTAAGACAAGATCAAAGTATTTGTATCAGTCTCTCTGAAATTCCTTGACTGACATAGAGGAAAGAAGGGTCCATGGTTGATTTCAAAACTTTTTTGGGTCATGATGAATTCCCAAATTCCTGAGATGCATTAAAAAAGAACATCCCACATCCTATGCCAAATTTTTCAAGTCAAATCCTGTCAAGATATGTTAGGGAATCCTGCACCATAGTTTGGTCAAATTCCAGATCCTGATAATACTTTCCAGACCCAGCTAAATGTAATAAAGTCAATGATCACAACTGACAAGGTGAAGGTAAACTCTGCGTATGAGCAAAGTGGCCCATATCAGGCCAGAGCTTATCCTGGTTTCTTTACATGAAGCGACCAGGAGTACTTCTACTGCTCCCTGGATGGCATGATAGTCCATACAGCTGTAGCAAGCTTGAGAGGCACTGTGAGAGTAAAGTGTCTTGATCAAGTACACAACACAATGTCCTGGTCAGGGATTGAGCCTTATAGCCTGCTTGATCTGGGGACAAGTGCACTAGGGAGGAGGCCATTGCACCTCCCACCACTGACAATGTGAAGGATAGTAAAAAATATAATTGTAATGAAGTCATCCAGTATACCTGCAACAATGCTCCCATGTTATATATTATTGAATTTTTGAATGAAAGTGATCATTGCAGAGCCTTGTGTGAGGCTTGACCCAAACACCTACTTTGTACATATAACAAAAATAGCTATCTTTGTTCAGAGGACTCATTATTTTAAAATTAACATAAAGTAAGATTGAAAAAAAAATTAAAAAATTAAAAATGTAAAGTGCTATCAGAGGAATCCAGAGGAATGGCAGTGGTTCAAATCCACAGATCCTCAGACAGTACAAGGAGAATGGATATTTTCATGGAAAATGCATTATTTTGATTTACAGGTATATTGGGTACCAGCCTATGAAACATAGCTAAGACAAAATCCGCATTTGCTTTCAGTATTTTCCATTTGATCAAGAGTTATGACTGACTTACTGATATATACTTGACAAAGAAAGTCCTTAAGTGAGGCAGAAGAATATTTTCAGTTGGATATGGAAGCTTAGTTAGGGAGGAGTTCCTGAAACAACCTGTGGGAAATTCAAATACTTAATGACCTCAAATTAGAAAATGCAATGTCTGGAGAATTAAATGTTACAATTGTTCAAACAATTGAAACTTGATCCAAATGGGCAACATACAGATCTTTCATTCAACTAATCTTAGATGACAAAAATCCACAGCACTTATCCGCAAATATTATCATCCATACAAAATTAATGACTACTATAACTTTTGAATTAAACAGACCAAAGGATATTATCAGAGCCTTCAGCGATGAAACTTTTGTTGTCATTACTATAATCATCAATATCCAGTAGTATAGATGATGGCAAAATGGTCTTTTTTGGCAACAAAGAGTCAGACTACCATTAGGCCACTTCTCCACAGGCCACCTGCCAATCTTCCAGCCCGGTGAAATTATACTCTAATTGTCGCTCTTTAATTATATATTTGAATGAAGAATGCTCCACTAAATATTGTTTATGCACAGTGAAATAATTGTGAAAGACAATATAGTGCAGTTTGATAATTTATACCGTGTTTGTATGAATTAAATGGATACAAATAGCCTTACATTTGCACAATAACAGCAAATAAATTTTAATCGTACTACAGAGCCAGCAAGGAATATTTAATGGCAAATAAATTGTTATTTTCATGCAAAACCCACACACGCACTGGTCGATACTTACGAAAAATGTCTCAAGAAACCAATCTCTGGCATATGTTGCGTTAAAAATAACTTTACCGAGATAATTTAGACCTAAATACGAAATGCTAACAAGAATATAAACCAACTTGCACTCGTAAGTTAGACCAAGATCGCCAGTTCGTTTTTAGCCTGTTTTTACCACTTGGCAATTTCGAAGATCCTACTCTATTCTATGAGATGTAGACAAACTGAGAAATTAATTGGCGAACTAAACCAATCCGTTGGCGAACCGACAAAAAGGAAAGTTGGCGACTGGAATTTCATGACAAAATTCTGGCGAATTGAAATGGCACAAGTCCAATTCACTGCTAGTCAATGAGAAGCTTGCCGTCTCACAACAATAAAGAAAACCTTATCACTTCGACGGGTAATCACATTATTAATCAACTTACGGATTTGGAAAAATATCCCCTGTACTTTACAGCGTAACACATGGCCTAGAGCGCATTATTTTAACGCCAAACTTTCAAGAGACAGTGGACTTGACGCCATGAAAGCCACTGACAACTAACAGGTCACGTGACAATCGTCGGTTGTTAATATAGTTTATTTGCAACCATTATGGGAAAGCCTTCCAGCCCCACCTGGTTCATAATCATTTGTGGAGTTAATATCTGCATAATTACTTCAACAAGCACGCATCTGTCCATGCTTCCACAAATATACGAGTCCCAGACCTGTTTTATAGTTGCCCTAATTTTTATAAATTTTTCAACCAAAATTTCGTTGCTGAAGTAAAACAGCTGCAAGTACAATGAAGTTAAGTGTCTGTGATGACAGCAACTTAAGCCCCTGCCTAAGACAACTATATAAGCTAGATCTGGCTAACAAAGGAACGCCCAGATACTTTGCAATAGTCGGGGCTTCGTGAAAAGGTAACCAATTTAAAAAATATTCATGAAGACAGGGGGCGGATCTAGGAATTTTCTCAGGAGGGGATGCACCTCTAAGGAATGATGTCACTGACCGTTGAGGTAAACAAATTTTAAAACCGAATACGAAGAAGAAGACTTTATCTTAGGGGTGCGCACCCCCTGCACCCTCCCCCTTGGACCGCCCCTGGAAGACCGAGTGAACTACAAAACGTTGCTGAAAACAAAAACCGGAAGTTGGCCGCCTGTTACAGACGTTCCATTAGAGCTGGACTTTGCGCAAAGGAACTTGAATTTTACTCCTTTGCACTCAACATATGTTTGACCTAATGCCCCGTACCATGATTTCGGACCATTGATAAGTGCCTCTATCTCGTACACTCTACCTTCTACTAAACGAACTGGATTATCAAACAATACATCAAGCCCATAATAACAATCAGTCTCGAGTTTTATGCAGGAGTATGATCCTGATTGTTTTATTACACCAGAGCTCCATCCGTGGCACCTTTGACTTCCACGTCGATAGTGTACTCAGCATCTTCAGCCCCAAAAAGCTGAAGTCCGTGGAGGGTGATGGATTTATTGACAGTGAAACAAATGCTGTCTTTTCCTGAGGTAGAGTAGTTCCAACTACTACAAGGTGAATTAAACTGCCAAAATCTTTGGTACCGATGAAATGTGGAATTCGTAATCCTTTTGGCTTGAATAAATGGTAAGGGAGATGTTAGCAGTACACCATTAAAGTGTTTCATCAGGTCGCCAACCCCTTGAATAGTAAGAATGTAAGAATCAAATACAACAGAGAGAATTACTCCTTCTGTGACATCGATGGAAACCGGATCGATTTCACGATTTCGTCACCCAGAATTCGTCTCTTTACTTCGCCATCTGGAGTAATCCCTTGCCTTTCACTTTCCTTAGTGGCCCAGCGATCGACAGCAGCTTCAAACAGTTCCAATTTCTTTACGTTCAAAGCCTCCCTCTTTACCAATGTCTCAATAACAGATCGCTCAAGTGTCACAAACTCATCTGACGTCACAGCCTCTTTCGTCTCCATTTCAATCACTTTCCAGCATCGATCTTCCAAATCTTTATCTTCATATTTCTGAGCATGTGGTAGAATGCAAAACACGTTAGATGCCTCTAAGTTATCTTGCAGATATTTTGCGCATTTCTCCGCAAGTGAAGGGACCATGTATTTCTTCGCCAAGTACAGCACTTGCATCACATTACTTCCGTTCAAATTCACTTGGTCGGTGTACAAATCAAAGGATCCTGTGAGCAGCTCATGGATGAATGTATCCTTGTGCATCTGTTTCAAAACGAGTCTTCGTGTGAAACCTTTCATATAAAAAATGAGTTTGATCATCGTGAAATGAATCAGTAGGTGCAAATCATATGAATGGCTTTGCATTTAGACTCGTTTTGACACAGAGGCAAAATGCAACTCGCAAATGGCCTATTGGATGAATGTAGAAAACGTAGCTGAGTAAAAAGAAGAGTGAAATACAGGGAAATAAAAATCTTTTGGTCAAATGTGCAGAGGTTCTGATGTCCAAATATGGTTGGTTATTGACACCCTTTAGGTGGCTGAATTCATTCTCTGGTAAAATCATTTTGTAATAAATTATTGTATATTACATCAGTTTGAAATAAACTTAGGCTCGATTACCAGCCGCTGTTCGGGAAAAAGAGGGGGGTAGACCAGACATGAGAGAGCGACGGAAATCGAGCCTTATTAAATAAACTTCAACAGAGCACAGAAACAAATCAAGATGAATACTGCTTCTATTAGGAGCATTTTCTTTCTTATGAAGTCCACTGAAATTCTGACTACCATAATGTACAGTAGCACATAACAGCTAAGAGGAGACATTTAAGCCAACAGTTTCCCATACATGTAAATTATACATTTTTGCAGAGGTATAAGTAACATAATCTTTAGTTTACAGCAGCACGACACAAATGTAGTAGAAGTACAGCAAGATAAAAACTATTTTAAGAGTTGAATGAAAATTTAACAGGTACAAGCTGGAACAGTTAGGATAACTTATACTTGAAATAAACATTGCAAGTTTTGTAGTTAATTAATAGAGAGAGATTAACAAAATTCTATTTTTGTGTTCCCTATGATGAGGTTCAGTCATTTTATTTAATTATAGTCCTAATATAAAGGACTGGTATTACTTTACATGTATATGTTCACGAATATGTGAACATTGTATGGAGCTGCTAATTTTCAGTTAAGTTGTATTTTTGTATTCCACTGTAAAGCTATACATGTAGGTTTAATCTATTTCCGAGTTAAGTTCTGATGCAATATAGTGAGTTCAGGTGGATTTCACTTGTTGACATTCTTGACTTTAAGGAACATACACGGATGTAGTTCCAAAGTGTTTCGAATTATGTAATAAATGATATGTGCAGTTTCGAGAGACATTTTATATGCTTGTAACCAATGCATTTTGCGAAGAATCTGTTTCAACAGCTCAAGTGCACACAAGGGTTGAAAGCATCTTATTCTCTTTGTAAGCAGGAGTATTCCACATCTATCTGTAATTCTCAGATTACTTCCATGCATATGAAGTCTTAAGACTTGTGTTAAAGCCAGTTTCTTCAAGTATTGTGATATTATTTCTGGCAGCTGATATGAACACATATAGTATCAGTGATGGTGCTGCTCACTGTTAAGCGCGCTGAGATTATGTAGCTGCGCTCTAAAAGAATTTTATCATCATCATCATCATTATTATTATTATCAACCCTAAAACAAAATAAGTTATTTACCTAATTGTGGTGTACATTGAAGTGATATTTATTGTTTTTTATTTCTTGATATTTATTGCTTGATATTTCAACACAGGAAAGGGTTTATGAAAGAACATGACAGTTACAAATGGCATGCTTCCTCAAGAAATAGTCAGGACCTAAAACATTATTTTATTCTTATGTCATTCATCTGGAAATTTTGGTAGAGTGACATGTAATTTTGAATCTTTAAGAGGATTAGGAATTCAAATTTAGGAACTGAAAAACATAGGGAATTCAAAGCATTCTTTGTTTCTACATTACAAGTTGACCGTTTTCTCTATGTGATT
>JAHPZR010004721.1:0-21386 GCA_019787425.1 Platygyra sinensis
GTTCCCCTGTTCCTCTGTGCGTACTGTTCTTCTGTTCCTCTGTTCCTACAGTTCCTCGTTCTTCTGTGCCTGTTGTGCCTGTTGTTCCCCTCTTCTACTGTGCCAACTGTACTTAATGACGTCAGTCAGGTCTTCATACACATGCCATGAGCCCATTAATACCTACTCGATGAGCACCTTGAGCCTCGCTTGTACAGTTTATGTGACCAGGAACGTGATCTGGAATGTTGTTAAGATTGCCAATGAATCAGGAATGAATGAAATTACATTTGGCCAAAAATGTCGCAGATTTTAAAGTGCCTATGAAGTAAAAAGTAATTGCTGCTCATTTGAAAGGCTTTTCAAAGTTAAGAAGAATGACGTTTTCCTTTTGGGAATATCTTTTTTCTTTTAGAGATATTGACGTTTTTGTATTATGCAAATGAGGAAAGTGATGACGTCATAGGTGGTTCCACTAAAACTGTACAACACTCAATCAAGAATATCTCCAACCTCGTTCCCAGGGTCTCTCATCTAACCGACCTCTGAGGCTCAGAGGGCGCTCAGAGGGCGGTTAGATGAGAGACCCTGGGAACGAGGTTGGAATATCTCCAGAAATGTTGGAGCAGTGAGTGGAGCAGTGTTCTTCAAACTTGGCACCAGAAATGTACATCACACAAGAAACAGAATGACACCTACAATGTTGTTGCCATGACAACAAACTTGGCTCTTGTCTCTTTCTGTGATAAAACAAATATCTCCGTTAACAATCTTTTAAAGAGGAACAGAGGGTCTAGCTTGGCACACAAATGGTCCCATTGCCTTAATTATCCCCATTAGGTTGCTGTGAGTGGATGATCTTTGTTTAGGATAAAATCTGGGAATTTTAGTCTTAATTGAAACAGGACTAGCGGCATAACTGTTGTCATGGCAACGGCACGACAGGTGTCATTTTGCTTTTTTTGTGTTGTACAGTTCTGATGCCAAGTCTGAAGAACACCGCTTTAATATTTCTAGAGATATTCTTAATTGAGTGTTGCACTGTTTTAGTGAAACCACCTACGACGTCATCACTTTACTCACAAAAACGTAAATATCTCTAAAACGAAAAAAGATATTCTAAAAAGAAAAACGCCATTCTTCTATACTTTGAAAGGCCTTTCAAATAAGCAGCAATTATTTTTTACTTCATAGGCACTTTAACAAGCAAAAAGACTGTAACCCAAGATTACTGTCCTAATGGTAAGCGATGGTAAGCGATCGCGATGAGCGATCGTCCTTCTTTTTCCCCAATGGAGAATCGACGAAGATATACAACTCGCTCGCCTCCAGAAACTCTAGAGTACACCTCGGGCAACCGGTTCCCGCAAGGCCAACTGGTCACCCTCCCACCAGTTGGGATTCTTAACAGTTTATGTTTTTTTTTGAGATATTCAGTTACTTATGTGCAGTGTCACGTCCCCAATTAGCACTGCAGTGCTCAATGCTTGAGGCTATTATTATTATCGATTGCAGATATCCCAGCGGTATTATTCCGAACGACCCGGTTAAAGAGTCCATTGTTCACGTCCCGGCCGCTTCAATCTCAAAGTACCCAGGTAACCTGGTTACTAGTTGGTACCCAGGTCCTTCGGTTTCAAGGGAAAACAAGATGGCTGTTAATTTGGGAGGGAATTTTGGATACGTATTTTCAGTGGAGGAAGCTAATCAACTGATAGAAGATTTAGAAATACAATCAACAGCGAAGTTCGCATGCTTCAAGGCAACAAAAGACTTTGGATCTGTCGGTGAGTGGGATTCATATAATAAATTAGCCAGTCTGTCGTCAGCAGCACTGGTAAAGTAAGCTTAAGTAAGTAATTTATTTAACCACATTTCACTAATGAGTATAACTCGTTTTAACGTGAACGTGCCTGATAATATAAATATATCATAAAGTAATATGGAAAATCATGATTCATATATAGAAAATAAATAGGCAACATTAAAATTAAGTGGAAACAAGCCAAAGTTGGGCCGGTAAAGTACAGTTGTAAAGTACAGTAATCTGTTGTAAAGTTGGGTAAAGTACAGTTGAGTAAGTCGATGCAAGTTTTATGTACAGAACAGGAGATAAATAGCCATGAACAATTCTCAGACTTCGCTACTGAGGTTTGAAAATAATATACGATCTGTGCACACTCCCGTGATACCTGAAGATATGGAGAAATGAAATTATTATAGTGTCAATCAATGGCAATCGATGAAGTTCGCGACCACTTATGTGTGATCACAGGGAGCACACAATCTTGGTGAGTAGGGAGAGAGTAAATAAGGGAACGAAAAGAATGAACAGTTTACCTTTGACTCCTCTGGGAAAATCTTGTGTAACACTGAAGAGGTAAACTCGTACCTAGGCCTTTCCGCGCTCAGCAAAAATTTTTTTTGGTTGTATAAAATTTGACAAGGGAGGCAACTCTTTGCCAAAACATTTTGAACGCACTTCGAATATTCGCTTGAATCTCTAAATTTCATTGCTTTCATGAAACCAAACAGACACAAAATGAGGTCGGATGGTTTTTCTACAACTTGACCGAATTTGTTTTCAAATACTTTTGCAACAGTCGGAGAATTTTAGCGAGTTTTGCAAAGTTTTGTCTCAATTTGTTTTTCGCAACATGATCATACCGTTACCCAAATCCCAAACACGTCATCCAGCGATTGGCCGATGCCAGTCGATGCTAATCAACAGTAATTAATTGATTGCCATCGATTGTTCGATTGATTTTCTGATCATCGATTTCATCAATTGGTCAGGTCCTGGTTACACGAGCCAATCCACTAAATCCACCAATCACAACATTGATCATAATCGCTATAGTAACCAATTCAAGATACTGATTTTGTAAAATTGTGGAGGTTTAGTCTCCAATGACTGTTTTGAAGTAAACTTAACAGCCATTTTGCAAGCTATTCTCCATATTTTTAATTGTGATAAATGAACTTTTACTGTTGTGGGAAATTGTAATTGTTATGATAAATTGGTAACAGGACATCGTGTCATCCAATTCAGTCTCTATCATACTCGTGATTAACAAATCGGACTCCCGCTTCACGGTTGTCCGATTTTGGTAATCGCTTGTATGATTACAAACTGAATTGGACTCCACTCAGTCCTATATCTATTTTATGTTCCATTTTTTTTAAAGTGCCCCCAATAGATGTTATCACAGTTTTTGACACCATCTTGATGGGTAGGCAAAGTGGTCATAAACTACTGTGTTTTCAAGGGAATCTGATGGCAAATAACTTTTTCCAAAATTGGATTTTACCCAATTTGTGAATCGCAATGTTAAAAGATTGTATTCACCAAGTTTGAAGGATGTATGTTGGATAGAAGACGCTCAGTTAATTTTTCTAAGTTCCTGTACACTTGTCTGTTTTTCCCTGTGAACAGTATCTACCCAGCCAAATTTACAGAAAAATTTATGCAAAAGGTCTATTAGTGGAGGGCCTTGATACCGTCAGCTATAAATTCTGACACTTAGATAAAGTCATTAATTGATTGATTGATTGAAAGTTGCCACTTGCATCTCACCTAGATTACAGCAAAGGATCACACAGAATATTTTGGGAAGACTCCCAACTTGTAGACGGAGCTAAAATAAGTTTCAGTGGAGTTCCATTTATAATTTTGGGCTCAAAAGTTTATGACTGCCAGCATGGCATGGACAGGAACATGGCTGTTAAACGTAAGAGAAGAGAGGAAGCAGAGGTAAGTAAAATCTCCAATTGCATGATAAAATGAAAACATACTAACATACTCTCGTAGTCTCATTCTGACCTTCTTTAGAGCCTTTAAAAGATGTCAACAATAGAAAGTATGCATCAAGGCTGTCATTAAGTTTTGAGACACCCACATACCTGTAGCCTTGTTCTCCACACCTGCACCTGTAGCAAACTAGTTACTTTGTGGGTGAATTCTACAGTCGAAGCTCTCGTAAGCGGACACCGGTATTAAATGACACTTTTGTTTTATTGCGCCCTATACAATCTTACAATAGTGACGATAACTGAACAGTATTACAGTACTGTATACTGCAGTACTAGGAATGCACCTCAGTGATTTTCAAAAGTAACAAATCATAATTGAAACCAACATCAACATATCCAACATTAACAGCCTCACTACAACAAAAAGCCGATACTGTACAGAGGTTGTTGATTTTTTTTCTTGTGTCCTCTTACGGGAGCTTAAAAACAAAGAAAAAGTCTAAGTCATAATCCCTGAAAGTGTCTGCGGCAGCTAAAGGGAATGTCCGCTCACGAGAATGTAAAAATACAGAGTTTGTATGGGAGTTAAAATGGGGTTTCAAACAAGGCGGCCGTAAGTAGAGCTGTCCACTTATGAGAGTGTCCGTTAAGAGAGCTTCGACTGTATTAACAACAGTCAATTTCACATGTAGCATCAAAGTGAAAATCAAGCATACTCAGCCATATCAAGTCTTAAAGGATCACAGCCCTGTACATTTCTTTCCTATAATGCCAGGCAGCAAATTTGAACAGTGTTAACAGCTGTAAATTAGTTTAAATTTGCTAGTAACTTTTTACCATGATCTGGCTAAAATACTGTTTTGAAGAGAGGATTTTAATCTAACTAGTACACAAGTTTGCTTTTTGGGAAGGATAAGTGGACCACATTTTTCTAGACTTCATGGATTCATTATTAAAAAAATTTAGAAATAAAGACATCACTAGTAAGAATGTTGGGAACAACTGGACATCTTCTAAAGATTGCTAGGAGTCTTAATGCCTTGACAAAATCTGTTACTCCATACGTTCCTCGCTTAAATCCTCAAAGATCTTGCAGATTCTTGGAGACCTTTCAGGTCCCAGCCAAGTTCCCGCGAAGATTGTGGAGGGTCTTATAGCACCCTTAAAGTCCTCAATTACTTTTAAATGTTTTCCTTCACAGACTGAGGTCAATGCTGTTAAGAAACGTAGAAACACCCCAAGCAAACAGAAACTAAATTGCCCTGCAAAGATAAAGCTGAGAGATATTTTAGCATTTCCACGATTTCAGGTGAAGTTCTACCACCCTTACTTCCCTTTGAGATGGAATATAATTATATATCTTATTAGACGTTTTGTTGTGTAGTATTGCTGAGTATTTTTAGGAGTTGTGCCGTATCTGACGAGCCTGTAGGGCAAGTCAAAATACAAACAACGAGTAAAAATTCTCAGCGATACTACACAACAAAACGTCTAATAAGGGATTTATTATCCAACACGCCAAATTGTTATGTCTGTGTGGGTGAATTTCGCAAATATTTGCAGGGAATGCGTGACAAAACTGTGTGAGGCGGAATGTGATTGGCGCAGGAATCCAGCTCACTGATTGGTCAACAGCAAACAAACTTGTCTAACCAGTCCTCTGGAGTACACAAATTTATACCGCATGCTGTTTGTACTCGTTTTGGCCGTTATTTGTGCTCTATGAGGTGCAGTTGGATAATAAGAACTTGTATATGCTATATTACACTTTAATAACAAATATAACTTCAACATTATTTCTACATCCTGCTTTATTAAACCTGTACCACCTCCCAGCTTCTTGACTGCTCTTTGTATTACTTCTTGCTAACTGTGATTGAGTATGTACTTATAAATTTTCATTTTGTAGAGGAGCTGGCTCCAAACAAGTTTTATTAGTCAGTTTGAATGGTGTCATGAATTGCATGCAAGTACTGTTCAGTAGCGTATGACCATAGAGTCATGGCTGTGGTCTGTTGTAAGAAAATTACAAGAAGCCCAACTCTGAGGTTCCTAACCATGAAATCCTGGGTGCTCAGTACTTATAATTTATAAGGCAAGCTTATATTAAAAAGTTAGTTTTTCAATTGCCCAACTAGTTAGTCACCTGTGGTACCTGGGGACCTCTACAGCACAGCCCTGTGTTTTGATACAAGGGTCCTGAATTACTGCAGCAGTAAACACATGCCATGTGTGATCTTTTTCATTTTTGTTAGAGTTGTAATGACATAATAATAAAATGTATCTTTGGTTTGTAAAAACAAGATCTGTAATGATCTGACACTGTACATGTACCTGTGAACATTAGAGAGAGCTGTGCTTTGTAATCTCATAAAGCATGCTTTTTAACCAATGAGAATGCTTGTTACATTATCGGTTCTGTTATAAGTTTTCATAGATTATAAATTTTCGTAGATCAACCCTTTTTATTCATGTGTGTGCTGAGGAAGAAGCAACCAAAGAACCGTTGCTTGAGGAAGACGAATTAAATATGGTGTATGATGTGAATGCCATCTCTAGGTCGGAAATTTCCGTACTGTTTAAGATTCAAAACAATAATATTTATTGTAGTATGCAATTAGACACTGGATGTGCCTTATCTCTTCTGCTTATGGGACGGAGGCTCTGTACTCGCTTAGAATTGCTGATTCCTTCAGTCGAAAAGCATGTTGAAGCTCGTCAGTACAGTTCCATGGTGAATCCCACTGCAAAGAGAGGCCTGCATCACTTTCGTGCAGGTGATGCAGTTTTGGCACAATTATGGTAGAGGGGAAAAGTAGATACCTGGAGTTGTCACTGAAGTCCTTGGTTCATGGCATTACATGGTTGAGGTGTTTGGTAATCTTTGGAAGCAACATGTGGATCAACTGCTTCGCCAACCTATAGATGATACTCCACCAGCCAATTCTCCAGCGATTCAGCGCCATTTTGTGCCAAATGATACGACGTCCCTTGTGGGCCTACCAGTGGAAATTGTTCCTGATTCCTTTACTCAAGGTATTCCAGTTCCTGCTACAGCCGTTTCCGATGAACCTCATTCGATGGACTCTTGCAAACCTTGCTTCCCTGAAGGCTCCATAACAAGTTCTTCCTGTCCTGTACAAGGCAGGGACATAAATGAAACTTGTTCAAGTTCCATGCGCTTAATTCCTGTTCCTGCTAGTATTGATGATGCCTTGACGGTTCAACCGGATTCTACATGTGAAGTTAAATCTACTCCCACTTGTACTGGGAAACGTTATCCTACAAGGACAACTCGTGGTCCTCCAAGCTTCTCGAAAGATTACAAACTAAAGTGATGATAACACTGGGTTTAGTTACTGTGGATATTTAGAACTTTTGAGTTGACATTAAAACTGTCTTCGTTAAAAAGGGAGATGTTATATCATAGGGTCTTGTTACATCATAGGGCTTTTTGAGTTTGTAATGTGCATGTACTTGGCGTGACACGTGTTTTTATGAGTGTTGTGTTTGCAATCGTGGATTGCTTGTTGAAATATATTTTCATTTGTTTATTGGAACTGTTCCGTTTGTCTGGTTACAACAATTCAGATGAAGTTTTAATGTCTATTTGCTGGTCATATAAAGGGCTGGTTTTCACTAATGTACAAGGGAAAGCAGTTTGTCCAGACACAATAAGATGCACATAACTGCAGCATTTTGTTAGCAGGACAATAGACCCTTCTCCAAAATGGCAGCCAAAAGTTCAAACAAGGTACATGTAACATTAGCTAATATTGAAAACGTATACCAGCACTAGAAAGAACACCTTTACTTTAGTTACCCTGCAAAGTTTCAGCATTTCAGGTGTAATATCAGCTGAGAAAATGTAGGTTGAAAATTTAGAAATTTACAGACGTTTGCCACAGTCATACAAACGCCTGTAAATTTTTCAATTTTCAACTTACATTTTCTCAGCTGATGTTATACCTCAAATGTTGAAACTTTGGAGGGTTACTAAAGTAAAGGTGTTCTTTCTAGTGCTGTGATACATTTTTAATTTTGACTGATTTGAATTTTTGGCCGCCATTTTGGAGAAGGGTCTATCTCAGTCTGGAACTTTGCTCTGCTCAAATGTAAAGACTTAATAAAAGGACAGCTGGGCAGACAAAGGAAAATAACAATAAAACTGGTGTAAGAAATGTTTTTAACCATTTTTTTTTTCAACCACAACTCAAAGGCCATGTTGTTACATCAACAGATTACACATGATAGTAAATACGAAAAGAAAATGGCATCAAAGATGCTGAGAGAAGCACTGACAGAAGGAAATGCTAATCCAGAAAGAAGAATATACTTTCAATTTCCTTCTCCTTCAGATCACAAGAATCATTTGGTTGGCCAGGTATGAACATAGAAGCAAACAAACTGTAATAAACAAACTGAAAAGCACTATGGGTAACCAAGTGCGTGATGCGTGACTGGTGACAAAATGAGGAAACAAACGGGAAAACAAAAAGAAACAAACAAACAAGACACTAGTTGAAACTGAATCGCAAAACAGTTTCTTCATGCCTTAGCTCAAACTTTCTATTCTTTTTGCAAAATCCCATAGTTTACATTCCTTTTAAATTATGACAGTTCTTGTACTTCTAAAAAATGACTTTGTTATCGATTGTTAAGCATGATAATTAATTATGTGGGAGTTAAAATATTTGAGGAAAAGGGACAATACTTGTAGACAGCCAACTAATGATATTTGTAGACTGCCAAGTAGTATGTGACTTATGTGTCTGAGGAGAGACATGGAATCTGTTGATCAGTGTATTGCCCAGTAACACAGGTTAATTTGAGGCTATTTTGCAGGGTTTTGTATTATAATTCAGCTGTTGGCCAGGATGTCTGCTCTGAAATATATATCAAAAGTTAGCCTTAGCAAGTGAGATTTTCAAGGATTGTCATATGTATTAAGCATTAATACCACATTTCTTGATGGACAAATCTCTTTGTTCCTTAATAAGGTTTCAAAAAAGGTTCAAGGCTACTAGCAAGCAATCATCCACAATAGTTTTTAATATCTCTTGTGGTGTGAAATAATGTAACATGAGCGTGGGACCTAGAAAAAATCAGAGTCCCGATAGGATTTGAACCCATGACCTTCCAAACACTGGGCAGATGCTCTATCCATTGATCCATGAGAACTCATGGAGAGCCAGGTCATTTAACTGAGTTCTTACATGACATGCGTCTCCTGCCTCCTGCAGGATTCAGCAGTGAATATGTCACAAATAGTGATAGTGGTGAAATTGCACCTAGGTAAATATATGCGACCAAGAAAAAATCTTCGGAACACCTGGTGGACGTTCGTGTTACATTATTTCACATTATGTTATCACATATATTCACCACCACTCATTTATCTCTTGTGGTGTTCTTTGATAGGAAGACGGGATGAGTCAGCGAGTTGATAAAAGGATTATCAACAGGATGTATGAGTTGGCAGCGGAAGGGTTGACCAACACAAACCATGTCAAACATCAGCTGGAATTCTTTGTTAAAAACGTGTTATTCAAGGACAAGGAATTACCTCACCCCACTAACAGGCGATTTTATCCAACTGCTAATGACATCCGTTCACACATACTTAGAGGCAAACTAAAGAGTCGCAACTCAAGTCAGGAGACCAGCATGCTAGTGGATCAACCGTCATCTGCTGGTGAAACTTTCAATACCTCATTAGATGAGTTACGGTCCATTGAGGTCGTCTCTGATGACAAAAATGTCCTTCCTGATTACATGAATATTCTTCCTGATGACACAAATACTATTCCTGATGAAACGAATACCATCACTTATGACACAAATACCATTTCTGACGATGACACAAATAGCATTCGTGATCACACAAATACCGTTCCAGATGACACAAATACCATACACGATGACACAAATACCATTCAAGATGACACAAATACCACTCCTGATAACACAAATAGCATTCCTCATGACATTAATGTGGCCCTCTCCAGTGCGGATGCAGGAGAAAAATGCCGGAATTTGTTGGAACAATTAAGGCAGCTGACCTTTGTCACACAGGATGAAGTAGTGTTAGCAAATCTGAAAAACAGGCTTCAAGAACTTCTTAGAGACATGCGGTTAGTTTGCTGTGTTAGACATCGACAATTTGGTGATCACGATTATGTAGTTCAGGAGAACAACAGCTCGCTTCAACAAGAAACTTCAATGACAAGTGAATGACAACTGATTTATACATAGACTGATTTTACTGCTTGAAAAAATCGTTTTCATTTTAATCTTCAAAAGAGAGCTGTCATAAGCTATCAAATTCCCATCAGCACTGTTGTGTGGTAGGAGTGTGGTTTCTGTAAATTTTCGAAGATTTCTGAAGATAACTAAAGATTGCAGAAGACTTTGATCATACGACAACAAATAAGGAAATAATGATTTCAGATATAACATCAGACTTGTGGATAAAAACTATGATAGTAATTGTCACAGGCAGGACAGCATTTTTGTCAGTTTGGTACAACTTGGTTAATGGTATAACACTTAATTTTATATAATTTAATTTGTAGTTGTAATTGATGTATAGTGAGTGTTAAAAGTTGTCAAAAGAGCTAATACTTGCATTCAAATGCAAAAATTTGTCCACTTGACATCCCATGCCACATTGCAAAACAAGTGGTTCTGACAAGAAAGTGCAAAGTTAGAGACTAGCTAAAAGCACTGCAAGCTTGCAGTGCTTAGGAACCCATTGCTTATTAGTTAATAATCACCGTACCAAACCACAGTAATGTTGTTGCTAAAACCAGTACTACAGAGGCTCTCATGCTGGAATATAAAATCTTTAATTTTATTGAAAATATATCGTTCTCTGGTCAAATCTCGTAAAAATATGTAAATATTAAACAGGTTGTATTGAACAAACAATTAGGGGTCATACTCCAGTACAATTTGTAGAAATATTTCTACAAATTGTACTGGAGTATGACCCCTAATTGTTTGTTCAATACAACCTGTTTAATATTTACATATTTTTACGAGATTTGACCAGAGAACGATATATTTTCAATAAAATTAAAGATTTTATATTCCAGCATGAGAGCCTCTGTAGTACTGGTTTTAGCAACAACATTACTGTGGTTTGGTACGGTGATTATTAACTAATAAGCAATGGGTTCCTAAGCACTGCAAGCTTGCAGTGCTTTTAGCTAGTCTCTAACTTTGCACTTTCTTGTCAGAACCACTTGTTTTGCAATGTGGCATGGGATGTCAAGTGGACAAATTTTTGCATTTGAATGCAAGTATTAGCTCTTTTGACAACTTTTAACACTCACTATACATCAATTACAACTACAAATTAAATTATATAAAATTAAGTGTTATACCATTAACCAAGTTGTACCAAACTGACAAAAATGCTGTCCTGCCTGTGACAATTACTATCATAGTTTTTATCCACAAGTCTGATGTTATATCTGAAATCATTATTTCCTTATTTGTTGTCGTATGATCAAAGTCTTCTGCAATCTTTAGTTATCTTCAG
Source organism: Platygyra sinensis (assembly GCA_019787425.1). Classification (NCBI taxonomy): domain Eukaryota; kingdom Metazoa; phylum Cnidaria; class Anthozoa; order Scleractinia; family Merulinidae; genus Platygyra; species Platygyra sinensis. Next base: position 11,279 of record JAHPZR010004721.1, read on the forward strand.
AAATCTTCGAAAATTTACAGAAACCACACTCCTACCACACAACAGTGCTGATGGGAATTTGATAGCTTATGACAGCTCTCTTTTGAAGATTAAAATGAAAACGATTTTTTCAAGCAGTAAAATCAGTCTATGTATAAATCAGTTGTCATTCACTTGTCATTGAAGTTTCTTGTTGAAGCGAGCTGTTGTTCTCCTGAACTACATAATCGTGATCACCAAATTGTCGATGTCTAACACAGCAAACTAACCGCATGTCTCTAAGAAGTTCTTGAAGCCTGTTTTTCAGATTTGCTAACACTACTTCATCCTGTGTGACAAAGGTCAGCTGCCTTAATTGTTCCAACAAATTCCGGCATTTTTCTCCTGCATCCGCACTGGAGAGGGCCACATTAATGTCATGAGGAATGCTATTTGTGTTATCAGGAGTGGTATTTGTGTCATCTTGAATGGTATTTGTGTCATCGTGTATGGTATTTGTGTCATCTGGAACGGTATTTGTGTGATCACGAATGCTATTTGTGTCATCGTCAGAAATGGTATTTGTGTCATAAGTGATGGTATTCGTTTCATCAGGAATAGTATTTGTGTCATCAGGAAGAATATTCATGTAATCAGGAAGGACATTTTTGTCATCAGAGACGACCTCAATGGACCGTAACTCATCTAATGAGGTATTGAAAGTTTCACCAGCAGATGACGGTTGATCCACTAGCATGCTGGTCTCCTGACTTGAGTTGCGACTCTTTAGTTTGCCTCTAAGTATGTGTGAACGGATGTCATTAGCAGTTGGATAAAATCGCCTGTTAGTGGGGTGAGGTAATTCCTTGTCCTTGAATAACACGTTTTTAACAAAGAATTCCAGCTGATGTTTGACATGGTTTGTGTTGGTCAACCCTTCCGCTGCCAACTCATACATCCTGTTGATAATCCTTTTATCAACTCGCTGACTCATCCCGTCTTCCTATCAAAGAACACCACAAGAGATAAATGAGTGGTGGTGAATATATGTGATAACATAATGTGAAATAATGTAACACGAACGTCCACCAGGTGTTCCGAAGATTTTTTCTTGGTCGCATATATTTACCTAGGTGCAATTTCACCACTATCACTATTTGTGACATATTCACTGCTGAATCCTGCAGGAGGCAGGAGACGCATGTCATGTAAGAACTCAGTTAAATGACCTGGCTCTCCATGAGTTCTCATGGATCAATGGATAGAGCATCTGCCCAGTGTTTGGAAGGTCATGGGTTCAAATCCTATCGGGACTCTGATTTTTTCTAGGTCCCACGCTCATGTTACATTATTTCACACCACAAGAGATATTAAAAACTATTGTGGATGATTGCTTGCTAGTAGCCTTGAACCTTTTTTGAAACCTTATTAAGGAACAAAGAGATTTGTCCATCAAGAAATGTGGTATTAATGCTTAATACATATGACAATCCTTGAAAATCTCACTTGCTAAGGCTAACTTTTGATATATATTTCAGAGCAGACATCCTGGCCAACAGCTGAATTATAATACAAAACCCTGCAAAATAGCCTCAAATTAACCTGTGTTACTGGGCAATACACTGATCAACAGATTCCATGTCTCTCCTCAGACACATAAGTCACATACTACTTGGCAGTCTACAAATATCATTAGTTGGCTGTCTACAAGTATTGTCCCTTTTCCTCAAATATTTTAACTCCCACATAATTAATTATCATGCTTAACAATCGATAACAAAGTCATTTTTTAGAAGTACAAGAACTGTCATAATTTAAAAGGAATGTAAACTATGGGATTTTGCAAAAAGAATAGAAAGTTTGAGCTAAGGCATGAAGAAACTGTTTTGCGATTCAGTTTCAACTAGTGTCTTGTTTGTTTGTTTCTTTTTGTTTTCCCGTTTGTTTCCTCATTTTGTCACCAGTCACGCATCACGCACTTGGTTACCCATAGTGCTTTTCAGTTTGTTTATTACAGTTTGTTTGCTTCTATGTTCATACCTGGCCAACCAAATGATTCTTGTGATCTGAAGGAGAAGGAAATTGAAAGTATATTCTTCTTTCTGGATTAGCATTTCCTTCTGTCAGTGCTTCTCTCAGCATCTTTGATGCCATTTTCTTTTCGTATTTACTATCATGTGTAATCTGTTGATGTAACAACATGGCCTTTGAGTTGTGGTTGAAAAAAAAAATGGTTAAAAACATTTCTTACACCAGTTTTATTGTTATTTTCCTTTGTCTGCCCAGCTGTCCTTTTATTAAGTCTTTACATTTGAGCAGAGCAAAGTTCCAGACTGAGATAGACCCTTCTCCAAAATGGCGGCCAAAAATTCAAATCAGTCAAAATTAAAAATGTATCACAGCACTAGAAAGAACACCTTTACTTTAGTAACCCTCCAAAGTTTCAACATTTGAGGTATAACATCAGCTGAGAAAATGTAAGTTGAAAATTGAAAAATTTACAGGCGTTTGTATGACTGTGGCAAACGTCTGTAAATTTCTAAATTTTCAACCTACATTTTCTCAGCTGATATTACACCTGAAATGCTGAAACTTTGCAGGGTAACTAAAGTAAAGGTGTTCTTTCTAGTGCTGGTATACGTTTTCAATATTAGCTAATGTTACATGTACCTTGTTTGAACTTTTGGCTGCCATTTTGGAGAAGGGTCTATTGTCCTGCTAACAAAATGCTGCAGTTATGTGCATCTTATTGTGTCTGGACAAACTGCTTTCCCTTGTACATTAGTGAAAACCAGCCCTTTATATGACCAGCAAATAGACATTAAAACTTCATCTGAATTGTTGTAACCAGACAAACGGAACAGTTCCAATAAACAAATGAAAATATATTTCAACAAGCAATCCACGATTGCAAACACAACACTCATAAAAACACGTGTCACGCCAAGTACATGCACATTACAAACTCAAAAAGCCCTATGATGTAACAAGACCCTATGATATAACATCTCCCTTTTTAACGAAGACAGTTTTAATGTCAACTCAAAAGTTCTAAATATCCACAGTAACTAAACCCAGTGTTATCATCACTTTAGTTTGTAATCTTTCGAGAAGCTTGGAGGACCACGAGTTGTCCTTGTAGGATAACGTTTCCCAGTACAAGTGGGAGTAGATTTAACTTCACATGTAGAATCCGGTTGAACCGTCAAGGCATCATCAATACTAGCAGGAACAGGAATTAAGCGCATGGAACTTGAACAAGTTTCATTTATGTCCCTGCCTTGTACAGGACAGGAAGAACTTGTTATGGAGCCTTCAGGGAAGCAAGGTTTGCAAGAGTCCATCGAATGAGGTTCATCGGAAACGGCTGTAGCAGGAACTGGAATACCTTGAGTAAAGGAATCAGGAACAATTTCCACTGGTAGGCCCACAAGGGACGTCGTATCATTTGGCACAAAATGGCGCTGAATCGCTGGAGAATTGGCTGGTGGAGTATCATCTATAGGTTGGCGAAGCAGTTGATCCACATGTTGCTTCCAAAGATTACCAAACACCTCAACCATGTAATGCCATGAACCAAGGACTTCAGTGACAACTCCAGGTATCTACTTTTCCCCTCTACCATAATTGTGCCAAAACTGCATCACCTGCACGAAAGTGATGCAGGCCTCTCTTTGCAGTGGGATTCACCATGGAACTGTACTGACGAGCTTCAACATGCTTTTCGACTGAAGGAATCAGCAATTCTAAGCGAGTACAGAGCCTCCGTCCCATAAGCAGAAGAGATAAGGCACATCCAGTGTCTAATTGCATACTACAATAAATATTATTGTTTTGAATCTTAAACAGTACGGAAATTTCCGACCTAGAGATGGCATTCACATCATACACCATATTTAATTCGTCTTCCTCAAGCAACGGTTCTTTGGTTGCTTCTTCCTCAGCACACACATGAATAAAAAGGGTTGATCTACGAAAATTTATAATCTATGAAAACTTATAACAGAACCGATAATGTAACAAGCATTCTCATTGGTTAAAAAGCATGCTTTATGAGATTACAAAGCACAGCTCTCTCTAATGTTCACAGGTACATGTACAGTGTCAGATCATTACAGATCTTGTTTTTACAAACCAAAGATACATTTTATTATTATGTCATTACAACTCTAACAAAAATGAAAAAGATCACACATGGCATGTGTTTACTGCTGCAGTAATTCAGGACCCTTGTATCAAAACACAGGGCTGTGCTGTAGAGGTCCCCAGGTACCACAGGTGACTAACTAGTTGGGCAATTGAAAAACTAACTTTTTAATATAAGCTTGCCTTATAAATTATAAGTACTGAGCACCCAGGATTTCATGGTTAGGAACCTCAGAGTTGGGCTTCTTGTAATTTTCTTACAACAGACCACAGCCATGACTCTATGGTCATACGCTACTGAACAGTACTTGCATGCAATTCATGACACCATTCAAACTGACTAATAAAACTTGTTTGGAGCCAGCTCCTCTACAAAATGAAAATTTATAAGTACATACTCAATCACAGTTAGCAAGAAGTAATACAAAGAGCAGTCAAGAAGCTGGGAGGTGGTACAGGTTTAATAAAGCAGGATGTAGAAATAATGTTGAAGTTATATTTGTTATTAAAGTGTAATATAGCATATACAAGTTCTTATTATCCAACTGCACCTCATAGAGCACAAATAACGGCCAAAACGAGTACAAACAGCATGCGGTATAAATTTGTGTACTCCAGAGGACTGGTTAGACAAGTTTGTTTGCTGTTGACCAATCAGTGAGCTGGATTCCTGCGCCAATCACATTCCGCCTCACACAGTTTTGTCACGCATTCCCTGCAAATATTTGCGAAATTCACCCACACAGACATAACAATTTGGCGTGTTGGATAATAAATCCCTTATTAGACGTTTTGTTGTGTAGTATCGCTGAGAATTTTTACTCGTTGTTTGTATTTTGACTTGCCCTACAGGCTCGTCAGATACGGCACAACTCCTAAAAATACTCAGCAATACTACACAACAAAACGTCTAATAAGATATATAATTATATTCCATCTCAAAGGGAAGTAAGGGTGGTAGAACTTCACCTGAAATCGTGGAAATGCTAAAATATCTCTCAGCTTTATCTTTGCAGGGCAATTTAGTTTCTGTTTGCTTGGGGTGTTTCTACGTTTCTTAACAGCATTGACCTCAGTCTGTGAAGGAAAACATTTAAAAGTAATTGAGGACTTTAAGGGTGCTATAAGACCCTCCACAATCTTCGCGGGAACTTGGCTGGGACCTGAAAGGTCTCCAAGAATCTGCAAGATCTTTGAGGATTTAAGCGAGGAACGTATGGAGTAACAGATTTTGTCAAGGCATTAAGACTCCTAGCAATCTTTAGAAGATGTCCAGTTGTTCCCAACATTCTTACTAGTGATGTCTTTATTTCTAAATTTTTTTAATAATGAATCCATGAAGTCTAGAAAAATGTGGTCCACTTATCCTTCCCAAAAAGCAAACTTGTGTACTAGTTAGATTAAAATCCTCTCTTCAAAACAGTATTTTAGCCAGATCATGGTAAAAAGTTACTAGCAAATTTAAACTAATTTACAGCTGTTAACACTGTTCAAATTTGCTGCCTGGCATTATAGGAAAGAAATGTACAGGGCTGTGATCCTTTAAGACTTGATATGGCTGAGTATGCTTGATTTTCACTTTGATGCTACATGTGAAATTGACTGTTGTTAATACAGTCGAAGCTCTCTTAACGGACACTCTCATAAGTGGACAGCTCTACTTACGGCCGCCTTGTTTGAAACCCCATTTTAACTCCCATACAAACTCTGTATTTTTACATTCTCGTGAGCGGACATTCCCTTTAGCTGCCGCAGACACTTTCAGGGATTATGACTTAGACTTTTTCTTTGTTTTTAAGCTCCCGTAAGAGGACACAAGAAAAAAAATCAACAACCTCTGTACAGTATCGGCTTTTTGTTGTAGTGAGGCTGTTAATGTTGGATATGTTGATGTTGGTTTCAATTATGATTTGTTACTTTTGAAAATCACTGAGGTGCATTCCTAGTACTGCAGTATACAGTACTGTAATACTGTTCAGTTATCGTCACTATTGTAAGATTGTATAGGGCGCAATAAAACAAAAGTGTCATTTAATACCGGTGTCCGCTTACGAGAGCTTCGACTGTAGAATTCACCCACAAAGTAACTAGTTTGCTACAGGTGCAGGTGTGGAGAACAAGGCTACAGGTATGTGGGTGTCTCAAAACTTAATGACAGCCTTGATGCATACTTTCTATTGTTGACATCTTTTAAAGGCTCTAAAGAAGGTCAGAATGAGACTACGAGAGTATGTTAGTATGTTTTCATTTTATCATGCAATTGGAGATTTTACTTACCTCTGCTTCCTCTCTTCTCTTACGTTTAACAGCCATGTTCCTGTCCATGCCATGCTGGCAGTCATAAACTTTTGAGCCCAAAATTATAAATGGAACTCCACTGAAACTTATTTTAGCTCCGTCTACAAGTTGGGAGTCTTCCCAAAATATTCTGTGTGATCCTTTGCTGTAATCTAGGTGAGATGCAAGTGGCAACTTTCAATCAATCAATCAATTAATGACTTTATCTAAGTGTCAGAATTTATAGCTGACGGTATCAAGGCCCTCCACTAATAGACCTTTTGCATAAATTTTTCTGTAAATTTGGCTGGGTAGATACTGTTCACAGGGAAAAACAGACAAGTGTACAGGAACTTAGAAAAATTAACTGAGCGTCTTCTATCCAACATACATCCTTCAAACTTGGTGAATACAATCTTTTAACATTGCGATTCACAAATTGGGTAAAATCCAATTTTGGAAAAAGTTATTTGCCATCAGATTCCCTTGAAAACACAGTAGTTTATGACCACTTTGCCTACCCATCAAGATGGTGTCAAAAACTGTGATAACATCTATTGGGGGCACTTTAAAAAAAATGGAACATAAAATAGATATAGGACTGAGTGGAGTCCAATTCAGTTTGTAATCATACAAGCGATTACCAAAATCGGACAACCGTGAAGCGGGAGTCCGATTTGTTAATCACGAGTATGATAGAGACTGAATTGGATGACACGATGTCCTGTTACCAATTTATCATAACAATTACAATTTCCCACAACAGTAAAAGTTCATTTATCACAATTAAAAATATGGAGAATAGCTTGCAAAATGGCTGTTAAGTTTACTTCAAAACAGTCATTGGAGACTAAACCTCCACAATTTTACAAAATCAGTATCTTGAATTGGTTACTATAGCGATTATGATCAATGTTGTGATTGGTGGATTTAGTGGATTGGCTCGTGTAACCAGGACCTGACCAATTGATGAAATCGATGATCAGAAAATCAATCGAACAATCGATGGCAATCAATTAATTACTGTTGATTAGCATCGACTGGCATCGGCCAATCGCTGGATGACGTGTTTGGGATTTGGGTAACGGTATGATCATGTTGCGAAAAACAAATTGAGACAAAACTTTGCAAAACTCGCTAAAATTCTCCGACTGTTGCAAAAGTATTTGAAAACAAATTCGGTCAAGTTGTAGAAAAACCATCCGACCTCATTTTGTGTCTGTTTGGTTTCATGAAAGCAATGAAATTTAGAGATTCAAGCGAATATTCGAAGTGCGTTCAAAATGTTTTGGCAAAGAGTTGCCTCCCTTGTCAAATTTTATACAACCAAAAAAAATTTTTGCTGAGCGCGGAAAGGCCTAGGTACGAGTTTACCTCTTCAGTGTTACACAAGATTTTCCCAGAGGAGTCAAAGGTAAACTGTTCATTCTTTTCGTTCCCTTATTTACTCTCTCCCTACTCACCAAGATTGTGTGCTCCCTGTGATCACACATAAGTGGTCGCGAACTTCATCGATTGCCATTGATTGACACTATAATAATTTCATTTCTCCATATCTTCAGGTATCACGGGAGTGTGCACAGATCGTATATTATTTTCAAACCTCAGTAGCGAAGTCTGAGAATTGTTCATGGCTATTTATCTCCTGTTCTGTACATAAAACTTGCATCGACTTACTCAACTGTACTTTACCCAACTTTACAACAGATTACTGTACTTTACAACTGTACTTTACCGGCCCAACTTTGGCTTGTTTCCACTTAATTTTAATGTTGCCTATTTATTTTCTATATATGAATCATGATTTTCCATATTACTTTATGATATATTTATATTATCAGGCACGTTCACGTTAAAACGAGTTATACTCATTAGTGAAATGTGGTTAAATAAATTACTTACTTAAGCTTACTTTACCAGTGCTGCTGACGACAGACTGGCTAATTTATTATATGAATCCCACTCACCGACAGATCCAAAGTCTTTTGTTGCCTTGAAGCATGCGAACTTCGCTGTTGATTGTATTTCTAAATCTTCTATCAGTTGATTAGCTTCCTCCACTGAAAATACGTATCCAAAATTCCCTCCCAAATTAACAGCCATCTTGTTTTCCCTTGAAACCGAAGGACCTGGGTACCAACTAGTAACCAGGTTACCTGGGTACTTTGAGATTGAAGCGGCCGGGACGTGAACAATGGACTCTTTAACCGGGTCGTTCGGAATAATACCGCTGGGATATCTGCAATCGATAATAATAATAGCCTCAAGCATTGAGCACTGCAGTGCTAATTGGGGACGTGACACTGCACATAAGTAACTGAATATCTCAAAAAAAAACATAAACTGTTAAGAATCCCAACTGGTGGGAGGGTGACCAGTTGGCCTTGCGGGAACCGGTTGCCCGAGGTGTACTCTAGAGTTTCTGGAGGCGAGCGAGTTGTATATCTTCGTCGATTCTCCATTGGGGAAAAAGAAGGACGATCGCTCATCGCGATCGCTTACCATCGCTTACCATTAGGACAGTAATCTTGGGTTACAGTCTTTTTGCTTGTTAAAGTGCCTATGAAGTAAAAAATAATTGCTGCTTATTTGAAAGGCCTTTCAAAGTATAGAAGAATGGCGTTTTTCTTTTTAGAATATCTTTTTTCGTTTTAGAGATATTTACGTTTTTGTGAGTAAAGTGATGACGTCGTAGGTGGTTTCACTAAAACAGTGCAACACTCAATTAAGAATATCTCTAGAAATATTAAAGCGGTGTTCTTCAGACTTGGCATCAGAACTGTACAACACAAAAAAAGCAAAATGACACCTGTCGTGCCGTTGCCATGACAACAGTTATGCCGCTAGTCCTGTTTCAATTAAGACTAAAATTCCCAGATTTTATCCTAAACAAAGATCATCCACTCACAGCAACCTAATGGGGATAATTAAGGCAACCATTTGTGTGCCAAGCTAGACCCTCTGTTCCTCTTTAAAAGATTGTTAACGGAGATATTTGTTTTATCACAGAAAGAGACAAGAGCCAAGTTTGTTGTCATGGCAACAACATTGTAGGTGTCATTCTGTTTCTTGTGTGATGTACATTTCTGGTGCCAAGTTTGAAGAACACTGCTCCACTCACTGCTCCAACATTTCTGGAGATATTCCAACCTCGTTCCCAGGGTCTCTCATCTAACCGCCCTCTGAGCGCCCTCTGAGCCTCAGAGGTCGGTTAGATGAGAGACCCTGGGAACGAGGTTGGAGATATTCTTGATTGAGTGTTGTACAGTTTTAGTGGAACCACCTATGACGTCATCACTTTCCTCATTTGCATAATACAAAAACGTCAATATCTCTAAAAGAAAAAAGATATTCCCAAAAGGAAAACGTCATTCTTCTTAACTTTGAAAAGCCTTTCAAATGAGCAGCAATTACTTTTTACTTCATAGGCACTTTAAAATCTGCGACATTTTTGGCCAAATGTAATTTCATTCATTCCTGATTCATTGGCAATCTTAACAACATTCCAGATCACGTTCCTGGTCACCTAAACTGTACAAGCGAGGCTCAAGGTGCTCATCGAGTAGGTATTAATGGGCTCATGGCATGTGTATGAAGACCTGACTGACGTCATTAAGTACAGTTGGCACAGTAGAAGAGGGGAACAACAGGCACAACAGGCACAGAAGAACGAGGAACTGTAGGAACAGAGGAACAGAAGAACAGTACGCACAGAGGAACAGGGGAA